>PVJC01043988.1:0-14299 GCA_004026665.1 Murina feae
GGGGCGAGACTCCGTGCTGAGAGGGGGAGGGTCTCCAGGGGGGAGAGGGCGGGGCTCCAGGCTGGAGGGGGCGGGGCTCCGGGCCCGGAGGCCGCGGCCGGGGCGGACGGCAGGGCCACAGTGCAGAGCCCTGCGGCGGGTGGTGCGGCCATGGCGGGCTGCTGCTCGGTGCTGCGGTCCTTCCTGTTCGAGTACGACACGCCGCGCATCGTGCTCATCCGCAGCCGTAAAGTGGGGCTCATGAACCGGGCGGTGCAGCTGTTCATCCTGGCCTACGTCATCGGGTGAGCGCGGCCGGGGCGGCGACCCCGTGCGGTTCTGGGACCCGAGGGACCCGGCGGCCCCGGCGGCCCCGGCAGCCGGGGGGTTGCCCTCTCCGGTCCCCGCTGTGTCCCTGCTCATCCTGGCCTAGGTCATCCGGTGAGCCCCGCGGGGCGCCCTCCAGGTGGGGTTCGGAAGGCAGCGACCCCGAGGCCGGTGACACACCCCTCTGGGGACCCCAGCCACCGGGGAAATGGGCGCCGTGCCAGACTCTGAGGCAGAAGACTGCTTGGATGTTGTGTTTTAGGGACAAATCCTGGCTAGAGCTTCATCCTCGCCTTTCCTGCTTCCTGTCATTCTGACTAGCTCCGTGATGTCCTTTGGCTCCGGAAAGGAGGGGGAGCGCGTTGCCTACATTTCTCAATCTTTGTCACTTCCCATTCTGATGATCCGCTAACAGAAGCCGTGGTTTGGGATTACACTTGGTTCCTTTTGGGTCTGTGGTTTCCGGTCCTGTCCCTTAACACCACGTGGTAATCCAAGATAGTGGAGGTCACACTTACGGTTTGCTTCCTAAGTCTCATGGGGTGGTTGGTATAGGTACCTGCCTTTCTTAGCCTCATCACTCCCCACTCTGCATAGATATGCCCAGCCTCCATCGTTCCTCACCAAGTGTTTAATTTTAATTGAATACACCCCCTTACAATCTAATAAAACTGGAGAGAGGAGGCGGGAATTAACTTACCAACTGGGCCTGCTTTCAAGGGCCACCTGGGATGTTATGGTTGCATAGCTGCCGAGCTAACAGATGTTATCTGCTTTGTCATTTCTTTACTTAAAAGGCTTAATGCAGCAGTCCCCAAACTTCACAAACAACCATTTGGGAATCTTTAAAAAAGTACTAATTGCTGGCTACCATCCCCAGACTTTCTGATTCCATTGCTCTAGAGCCGTGGCTCTCAACCTTCCTAATCCTGCGACCCTTTAATTACAGTTCCTCATGTTGTGCTGACCCCCAACCATAAAATTATTTTTGTTGCTACTTCATAACTGTAATTTTGCTACTGTTTTGAATCGTAATGTAAACATCTGATATGCTTATAGGATGTATTTAGGCGACCCCTGTGAAAGGGCCGTTTGACCCCCAAAGAGGTCGCGACCCACAGGTTGAGAACCACTACTCTAGAGTTAGACCAGCTCCCTAGGTGATTCTGCTGTGCAGCAAAGTTTGGGAACTAGTGTTTCCCAAATCTACCTGATCATGAAAGACTCACCCTGAGGAATTGTTTAAAGTAACCTGGGGTGGGGCTTGGAATCTGTTAATACTGCCCAGGGAATTCACATGATCAGACAGGTTCTGCCTCTTAACATCTATCAGCCCTGCAGCAGTAGGCACTGACAGTATTCAATAAAATGGCTTTCCAGGTATGGACGCCACACCAGCACCACCTAGCCCATCTCCAGGTCTGGACTCAAGCGAGTCTCATTGAAGTCCCACCACGAACTCAGTCATTGTGATGCACCCTTACCTTTTGAGACCCGATACAGCTGGCTTCTTGAACTGACTTGCTGGGTTGGATGGGAAGCATTTGGAATCGAGCTCTCATGCAGCTTTTTCCTCTCAGCTCTTGAAGCTCATGGGAAGATTGGCTTACATCTGCCTTAGGGATCCATGAAGCTCTAGACGGCAGATAATATAGTAGCCTTCCCCCCCCCCCTTATCTGAAATTTCCCTTTCCACAGTTTTAGTTACCAAAGTCTGAAACTATTACATGGGAAATTCCAGAAAAAAAAACACAGTTCCTAAGTTTTAAATTGCACACCATTCTGAGTCGCATGATGAAATTTTGAGGCATCCTGCTCCATCCCACTGGAGATATGTTCATCTCTTTGTCCAATGTTTCCATGCTGTGTACAATCCCTTCCTGTTAGTCACTTAGTGACCGTCTGTTACCAGGTCAGTTGTCAAGAGAGTGACCACCTTCACATAACTCTGATCACAGTATATTGTTCTAATTGTTCTATTTTACTATTAGTTATTGTTAATTTCTTACTGGGTCTGATTTATGTTAGATTTTATCATTGGTATGTGTGTATAGGGAAAAACACCGTACAGGAAACTACCCCCCCGTTTCAGGCGTCCCCTAGGGGTCTTGGACCTCATTCCCAGCGGATAAGGGGGAATACGGTATCTGTACCTGCATTGTAGGATAGGGTAGGATCTAGTCACATGTGGCTCTTGAGCACTTGAAATGTTCCTACTCCAAATTAAGATGTGCTATCACTGTAAAATACACCAGATTTTGAAGACATAATACAAACAAAAACCAAAAAGCACAGTAAAATATCACACCCATACTACATCCTATATTGATAACATGTTAAAATATATTGGTTTCATTAAAACTAATTTTATCTTTTTAACATGGTTACTAGAATTTTTTAAATTACATATGTGGCTCATACTATATTTCTTTAGGGCAGCACAGTTTCTTAAGATTCTTATGAAGTATTCTCTCCCGATTATGAGGATTTTTTAAAGCAATAAATGCTTTGCTTTTATCCATCTTGCCATGATCAAAACTGATTCAGGATCTAAATTAAGGTTTAAAAAAACACACCCAAAAAAACTCATCTGTTAACTTTCTGATCCAATTCATCTTGGTGAAATTGTGGTATTTTCCCCCCTAGTGACCCATAGCAATACATCTTGAAAAAGAGATTGAACACGCATTTCTCAGTTACCCAGTTCTGTCATCAGCCACATGATAAACAAATCACATACTGATGTGAAATCACGTGTCTCTTTAGCAATTCATTGTACGGATGGTGAGATTATAGTGACCTTCCAGCCTTAGGCTTCAGTGTATGGACTAGAGTTAAATGGAAGCTTATGTTGAAGTTGAATGCCTAGAAACCCTGAAGAAGAGGAAACGCTCATCTCTAGATGGGAAATGAATTTGGAAACTGCTCAGATCAGACCCATAAATAAGGAACTAAAGCCAGTGAAGGTCCAGCATCTAGAGCTTATAAGGAGGAGAGAGGAATGCTAGCATTTCTTGATTCCAGAAAAAAACAAAGCAAAACCATAATAGTCACTGGAAAGTGTTTAACAATAGCTCCAATTTGTAGTATTGCCCAATTTCTGTGGTGAAATCATGGCCAATTTCATCCTATCAATGGTGACTCCCAAACATTGTTCTAAGCATTTGACATGCATTAACTTCTAACACCTCACAACAATCCTGGGAAGTCCTGTTCTCATTCCCACAGTATAGATGGGAAAACTGAGACACAGAGAAGTTAAGCTACTTGGTACAAGGTCTGCCTTAGCCAGTGATAGAGCTGAGGCATGAACTGGAGACCAGCTGGCTTCCATCTGTTTTCCAGTGCCCTAACCACTATGTGCTGATGCCTTTACATTTTTAATTATCCAGACTGACATCAATGTCCCCTCTTCAGAGGAAAGAAGCATACCTGTGACTTGAATTCTTGGAGAAAAAAATAAAAATTACTATAAAAAGCTATTTGAAAGGTGTATCTTTTCTAGAAGGAGTATAGCATAGAGGGCAAGAGAAGAGTCTTCGGAGGTAGAAGGCTTGAGGTCAGATCCTGATTATCCCACTCACTAGCTGTGTGACTTTGGGCCAATGACTTAACCTCTCTGTGGCTGTTTCCTTCTCTGTAAAATGGACATCATAATGATACTTGCCTCACCCAGTGGTCAGGATAGTTAATACATATAAGGCGCTTAGATTAGTGCCTGGCACGTAAAAACACCCAAAATGATAGCTGTTATTACCATAATTTTTATTATCTCTTGGTGATTCTGCAGGTCACAGTGCATTTGAAAGTTCTCAGCCCTAACTGGTTTAGCTCAGTGGAGAGAGCGTCAGCCTGTGGACTAAAGGGTCCCAGGTTCGATTCCGGTCAAGGACACATGCCTAAGTTTCAGGCTAGATCCCCAGTAGGAGGCAGCCAGTCAGTGATTCTCTCTCATCTATGTTTCTTTCTCTCTCTCCCTCCTTCTTCTTCTCTGAAATAAAAAAAAAAAAATTTGTTTTAAAGTGTTCAAATGTCTAATAAGAAAGGCAGCATTAACTGATCATTTTCTCTCTGCTGATCACTGTGCTAAGTGCTTTACTCACATCATCTTATTAATTTCCCACAAATCACCTGTGGTTTAGGTGCTACTATGCCTATTTTGCAGAAATGGAAATGGAGCCCCCCCACTCCCCACTCACCACACCCTCACAAAGTTAAGCGGTTTTTGCAAAGCCACATAATTAGTGAACGTGGTTCTTGCAGCTTCTGGCTAGCAGAGGCTCCCTGGCATCGTTGTAGATTCACCAAGTCCTAATGGCAATTCAAGAGGCCCCTTTTATCTTGTAGGTGGGTGTTTGTGTGGGAAAAGGGCTACCAGGAAGTGGACTCCGTGGTCAGCTCAGTTACGACCAAAGCCAAGGGCGTGGCTGTGACAAACACTTCTCAGCTCGGATTCCGGGTCTGGGATGTGGCCGATTACGTGATTCCAGCTCAGGTAAGCTGCCCATTGACTCTGTCTAATGCGAAAGCCGCTGCTTAGCTCCCTGCTCTTTGCTGGCCTTGCACACTTGATTAATGATTGCCACGGCCGGCCTTCTAAGATCCCCAATGCCCAGACTGCTTGTTTCAGTCCCAGAAGTAAATCAGTGCACACAGATCTCCTTTTGGCTTGCAGTCTAAGAGGTAATATTCAATCGGCTGTGTTCCTTCATCTCCAAACGGCAGCTGGCTTCAACCCAGGAAACTTTCCATGTGGGCATCTCGGTCTGTCTCAAGCCCTGACAGGTGAAAAGGCAAATGTTTTAAGTCCGGGGGAGAAATTCAGATAAAAGAATCACCCTTCCGCATTCTGTATTTGCTTTATGGTGGTAAGCCCACAAGCGAACCTTTTCAGAAAGCATTAAAAACTTTAGCAGCGCCCAGCTGGTGTGGCTCAGTGGTGAGTGTCGACCTATGAACAAGGAGGTCACGGTTCCATTCCCGGTCAGGGCACATGCCCGGGTTTGCAGGCTGGATCCCCAGTGTGGGGTGTGCAGGAGGCAGCCGATCAATGATTCTCTTTCATCACTGATGTTTCTGTTTCTCTCTCCCTCTCCCTTCCTCTCTGAAATTAGTAAAAAATATATTTTTTTTAAAAACTTTAACAACAACCAGAGGTGAAAAAGCCAAGCAGAAGGAAACAGACATTCCCACATAGGGCTCCGTCCGAAATAAAGGGAAAGGAAGAAAGTATTTGACACAGCGTCTTAGTCTCCAGTCTGTGAACTCACAAAGCTCCAAGTTAAATATTGACTCTCTCCAGCCTTGGTAATGGCCATGCACCACACAGCCAAACCCCAACATAGCCCTCGAGATGGCTTATGGGCTAGGGTGACCAGAGTGGTAAATGCAGATAAGCTATCAACTCTTGGCTCAGAGCACGGCAAGGACTTCGGAAACTCTCTCTTCAAGTGTGTTCCTTCCCCCGCTGCCTTCTCAATGGGAGGGTCTTACAGGGGATACTCAGTTGCTGGCGCTAGCTGGTCCTGTTGGCATGCACCTGTCTCAACAGAGAGACCTCTGTTTCCGATCAAGTCATGGGAGTGTCATTCAGCCTGTTTATTGGCACCAAGGAAGGACACGGCCCCTGCTTCTGCCCCTCAGTGGAAAGGAACACGCAGCCAGGCGGCCATCGGTCTCAGACCCGCGGGCTAAGTGGGTCCACGGGGCTCCTCATGAGCTTCCATGGCATCCTTGTGCTTCTCCAATGTTGAAACACTAAAGAATTGTTTGCATGGCACTTGCTTGGCTCATTTCCACACTGAAACTTCCCTAAACTTAGATAAGAGATAGGAACCCAAAAGCAAACCACATGGAATTGTTCACATCTAACCCGGGAAAGGTGGAGGGGCAGCCTTCTGTCTCCACCGAGAGTTTACAGAGGGCACACCTGGGAACCCGACAGGTGCCAGGACAGACTCGGGCTCCCTGCCACACCTGTGCCTCCTCCCGTGGCCGTTTCCCTGCTCCCAACATGGTTTGTTCCAGGCCTTTCTCGAAGATGCCAGCTATTACAGAGCTTCCACCACCTTGTCAGACCTGAGGGTGGAGATGCCTACCGACTCCTGGGTACTTGAATTACTCTGATCCCCCAGATGGCTCCAGCGCCCACTCTGCCCTTCTCCAGGGTGTGAGCTGCTGAGAGTTGCCCAGTGACGGGGAGGCCTAACCAGAATCTGGCCTAACCACGGTCTTTGTCTTTACTCCTTATACGAGGAGGTCATTATTAGCAATTCTTCAGTCCCATCCCCAGCAAACTGCTCTCGAATTTCTTAGAAACTCTAATTCATGAATCATTTGGCACCGCCACAGTTATGAGGAGAAAACAGGGCCATCTGAAAGGAAGAAGGTCGCTGGCCGACCCTGCCTGAGTCTCCTCTGGCGTGATTTGTTTGTTTGTTTTAATTCCGGTTGGGAAAGAAAACCAGCCAAATTCGAGACCTTTCAATGTTTGTTTGGTGGTTTTGTCCCCCGAGATCATCCGGTTTGGCAGAGGATGTCTGGGGCACTTGTTGGCTCTCTTCCCTCAATCAGTCAAACTTATTAAGGAGCCATTGTAGGTTCTAGACTTCTAAAAAAAAATTGAGGTGAAATTCCCATGTCACAGTATTCAGCATTTCAGAATGAAAAATTCAGTGGCATGTAGCACATTCATGATGTTGTGCAACCATCACCTCAATCTAGCTCCAGACCATGTTCGTCACCCTCAAAGGCAACCCCATACTCATTAAGCAGCCACTCTAGTTCATCCTTCCCCTCACCCCACAGCAAGAGCCAGTCTGCTTCCTGTCTCTACGGATTTGCCTCTTCTGGACATCTCATAGCAATGGGATCCTACAGTACGTGTAGACATTTGCATCTGGATTCTCTCACTCAGCATCGTGTTCTCAAGGTTCATCCAGTTGTAGCAGGTGTCAGTGGGCACTGGTGGTGCTCCCACCTTTGGGTCATTGTGAATAATGCTGCTGTGAATATGAGTGCACAAGTATTTGCTAGAGTCCCTGTTTTCCGTTTGGCTATAAACTCAGAGGAGAGAATGGGGGACCATAAGATCAGTTTTTAAAATTGTTTTCTGCTTGCCATGCGCAAGAAGTGAAAGATACTATCTCTGTTTTTGTTTGGTTGGTTTTTATGTATTGACTAGGGGCCTGGTGCACAAAAATTTGTGCACTTGGGGGTGGGTGTCCCTCAGGCTGGCCTGTGCCCTCTCGCAGTTCGGGACCCCTCGGGGGATGTCCACCTGCTGGCATGCCTGGCCAGCCTGGGTGAGGGGCTGATGGCTGTTTGCAGGCTGGCCAAGCCCCCCAGTGAGGACCCTCACCCCATGGGGGTGTGGCCAGCCTGGGTGAGGGGCTGAGGACCGTTTTCAGGCTGCCCACAGTCCCTTCAGGGTTCGGGTCCCTACTGGGGTGCCTGGCCAGCCTGGGTGAGGGGCTGAAGGCTGTTTTCAGGCTGCCCACAGCTCCCATTGACCCAATGTCCCAGTGAGGCTGGCTGGAATCAGATTTCTGGGGTTTATTTATATTCTATAATTGAAATTTTGTTGCCTTAAGCAGAGGCCTAGGCAGGCAACGAAGCCTCCTGTTTGCTTCAGCTCCGTGGCTTCTATAATTGAAACGTTGTTGCCTTGAGCAGAGGCCCAGCCAGCCTAGGCAGGCAGTTGCAACTGAAGCCTCCTGTTTGCTCTAGCTCCGGGGCTGCCGGCCTCCATCTTGGCTGAGTTAATTTGCATACAACCACTCTGATTGGCTGGGGGCATGGCTCGACTGGGGGAGTGGCTTAGGTGTCTTGGAGTGATGGTTAACTTGCATATTACTCTTTTATTAGATTAGATTTTAGAGAAAGAAAGAAGTGGGGGAGAGATAGATACAGAGAGAGAAAAACATCAGTTTGTTGTTGCACTTACTCATGCATTCATTGGTTGATTCTCGTGTGTGCCCTGACCGGGTATTGAATCCACAACCGTGGTGTATAGGGATGAGGCTCTGATGAACTGAGCTACCTGGCCAGGGTGGTACTATCCTATTAAATGAACATCTGGCTGTGTGGCTCTGCTTGGCTCCTCTGAAGGTGACATGGCAGGGCTCTCTCTCTTCTGTCCCCACTGTAGGAGGAAAGCTCCCTTTTCATCATGACCAACATCATTGTCACCATGAACCAGACACAAGGCTTCTGCCCTGAGGTAGGCAGCTTCTTAGAAAAAAGCTCAGGCCTCATGCCGCCCCCTCCAACCCAGACCCACTGTGTGTGGGGCTGGCCATGTGGAACCTGTTTTCACTCCTTCTTCTTCTTTCAGCTTCCAGATAAGACCAGTGTGTGTAAGTCAGACTCCGACTGTCTTGCTGGCTCTACCAACACCCACAGCAGTGGTATGAACGTGTGACTGCAACCCCTCAGTAGACACTCAACCCTGGGACGGCAGCCCCCGACCACATCGCCTCCCCTGAGGGGCTCCCCTGCTGGAGGAATCTCAGGATGGAGAAATCCTCCACATTCCCCCATGCCTTCAAATGATCCTGGGGGAGACTCTGACAGTCACCTCTGCCATCGGCGCCCAAGAAGCTGTCCCAGATCTTGCCCTGTACTGTGGCTTGGCATCGCCCCAGCCCTGCAGTTGGCAAAGCAGAGATGTGGCGAGGACTCAGGCAACCATGTTCCTCCACTTCCAATTTTGGGGGCACTGTGTAAACCCCAGAATTGGCACCTCAAGACTGATCACTTAGGGTGCCATGGTAGGGCTGCCACCCTCTACTTCACCGAAGTAGAAAATGGGAGACCACCTGTGGACCTGGGTCCCCCTCACCCCTGTAGGAGTTGCAACGGGAAGATGCGTGCCCTACAATGGAACTCTGAAGACGTGTGAGGTGGCGGCCTGGTGCCCGGTGGAGGATGACTCAAATGTGCCCAAGTGAGTCCTGGCCACGGGGAGGGAGTGCCCTCAACTTTGGTTCTTAGGCCGAAGTGAAGATGGCAGGCGAGTTAAGTGATACCTTTGAGGTGTGGCTTTGTGTGGAGTCAGGCTTCCCTGGGGTGGTGGTTCTCAACCACATGTCAGCAACCATCAGTGGCAAGATGAGTTGGCGAGGTGGGTCGCAGTGTTTGTCACGATAAGAGAGCAGATGACTTATCTCTGTGTTAGGATTCTGTCGGTTGCAAATAACTGACCGGAAACAGTTATACCTTAAATCCATTTTTCACAAAGCCCCTGATCCTCACATTGAGCAGCCGGTAATGTTACCTGCAACTTCTAGTGATATTGTTTGACTTGTCATTGGCCTTGCGCCTGTCTCAGGGTTGGGAAGACGATCCTATACAATAAAAGGCTAATATGCAAATTGACCGAATGGCAGAACCAATTGCTATGACACGCACTGACTGAGCAGACGCTCAACTCAAGAGCTGCCCTTGGTGGTCAGTGCACTCCCACAGGGGAAGTGCCACTCAGCCAGAAGCCCTGAGCCAGGCTCACAGCTGATGAGTGCAGCAGTGGTGGCTGGAGCCTCTTCCCCTGACAGCTCCTGGACCTGAGAGGACACAGGCCCAGCTAAGGGACACCCACACTCCCCACCTGACACACAAATTTTGTGCACTGGGCCTCTAGTTGTTTATATTTTCAAAGATTCCATCTGGACCTGGAGAGGCCTCCCTCACAGAGGGGTCAGCCTCCAGTGCCAGATTCTCCCGTGGAAATATATCAAAGTGGGGTCCCCTGGGGGACAGATTCCACTCGTCTTGCCAGGCAGGAGCTGATGTGGTACTTGGGAGAAGCAGTGGGCCAGAGGACACCATTCTCTGGGTATTTTTGAGAAGTCAGGATCCAGCCTATAGGTGAACTGACCTTTGCTTTGACTTTTGTAAAACCAGTCTGTTGAGCATCTCTCCGAGGGCAGTGAGCTCCGCAATGTCACAGCACAGCCAAGAGAATCCCAGTGAGGCCACTGGGCATGCTCCTCCTTAGCTGTTCCTCAGGCTCTCCAGTTCCTGCTGCCTTGGGCAGGAGGCCTGGAGAGGAAGAAAGCTGAGGGCTTGGCCTATAATCTCCCCTCTGACCTAGTGTTTACATAGCAGAGTAGAAAGTACTAGAAATGCCCCCCCCTTTTTTTACAAAATGACATTGTAACACGTGTGTATATGCTTTAAAAGTATTCCATAGGCCCTGGCTGGTGTGGCTCGGTTGGGCATTGTCCTGTGCACCAAAAGGTTTCGCTTCTTGGTCAGGGCACTGACCAAGGTTGTGAATTCAATCCCTAGCTGGGGTGCATCCAGGAGGCAACCAGTGGATGTTTCTCTCTCCCCCTCCCTTCTCTCTCTCTCTCTCAAATAAATAAATAGATAAATAAATAAATGCTGGTTAGTTTTTTTAAAAATATTAGTGCCCTAGCCAGTTTTGCTCAGTGGATAGAGCATCAGCCTGCAGACCAGGTTTGATTCCTGTCAAGGACACATGCCAGGGTTTTGGGCTCAATCCCCAGTAGGGGGCGTGCAGGAGGCAGCTGATCAAGATTCTCTCATCATTGATGCTTCTCTCTCTCCCTCCCTCTCCCTTCCTCTCTGAGATCAATTACATAGCTTTGTGAATGTACACATTTTTATACTTACATTAACAATGTTATCATTAACCATATGTTGTCATTTTTTTTTCAGACCTGCCTTTTTAAAGGCTGCAGAAGACTTCACCCTTTTGGTTAAGAACAACATCTGGTATCCCAAATTTAACTTCACCAAGTAAGTGGTGGCTGGCTGTGTGAGTCCACCAGTGTCTTGGAGAGACATCTTTTTTGAGATGTTCCTTCTTTCTATTTTCTGCATCCTCCCAACTTTAGGAGAAACATCCTCCCCAACATCACCACTACCTACCTCAAGTCGTGCATTTACAATGCCGCAACAGATCCGTTCTGCCCCATCTTCCGTCTTGGCAAAATAGTGGAGAATGCAGGGCACAACTTCCAGGACATGGCTGTCGAGGTAGGCACGGGCCCTGGCTCTGCTGGCACAGTCTCCGACACATCTCATTTCAAAACAGGCTGTAAGGAAAGTGCACTTTGTCTCTGCTCGCAATCCACAGGGCGGCATCATAGGGATCCAGATCAAATGGGACTGCAACCTGGATAGAGCTGCCTCCTTCTGCCTGCCCAGGTACTCCTTCCGCCGCCTGGACAATCGGGACCTGGGCCACAATGTGTCCCCCGGCTACAATTTCAGGTGGGCATGGGCATGGGCTGATGGGTGGGCATGTGTGGTGGATGATGGTGACTGGATCACTCCCCAGTGGGGGGCATCCACACCCACCTAATACCAGCACTCAGGCAGCCGCCATGGGCAAGTGGGAGCCATGTGCCAAGAAGAATGCTCCGAGAGAGAGGCACTGTACCTGTGGCATCCTGGCCTGTGAGAGAGCCCTCCTTGCCCGCCCTTTCTTGTCTCAAGAAACATATTGAGCCCAGCTGGCGTGGCTCAGTGGTTCAGCACCAACCTATGAACCGGAGGTCATGGTTCAATTCCTGGTCAGGGCACATGCCCAGATTGTGGGCTTGATCCCTAGTGTGGGGTGTGTAGGAGGCAGCCAATCAATGATTCTCTCTCATCGTTGATGTTTCTATCTCTTTCTCCCTCTCCCTCTTTGAAATCAATAAAAAACTAAAAAATAAAAGAAACTTGTTGAGGCAATTTGCAGAGCAGCTGAGAGAGGCTGGCTGCTCTACTCTCTCAGGTCAGCCTTAGCCGGCACCCTCACTCTCTACTTTCAAGGAAGGGCTGAGTTTGTGACCCTCTAGTCCAGAGGCACCTGGGCTCTGACCCAGGAACTGATTTCTCAAATACAGAGTCTGCCCCGACATCTCCAATATGAACAGGATACAGGTTTCAGTCTCAGGATAGACCTTTGCTGGTATTTCTCTGTTGAAAGTGCTGTGTATTCGTTTCCTAGGGTTGCCATAACAGATTACTACACACTGGGGGGCTGGGAACAACAGGAATTTATTCTCTCATAGCTCTGGAGGGCAGAAGCCCCGTATCCTGGTGTCAGCAAGGCCAGGCTCCTTTCTTGCCTCTTCCAGCTTCTGGTGGCTCCCGACAATCCTTGGTGTCCCTTGGCTGGTAGATATGTCACTCCAGTCTCTGTCTTCTCCCCTCTGGGTCACTGTCTGTGTGTCCTCTCCTCTTCTTAGAAAGACACCAGTCATATTAGATTTAGGGCCTGCCTTAACTCAGTGTGTCCTCATCTTAGGGGCCAGGGTCCCATTTGCCATTTTCCTGAGGCGGTGAAACCTGTAGCCACATACGTTTGCACCTGCCCTTTGTCCCATCTTGCGCACAACTAGCCACTATCAAAAACAGGCCCCAGGCCCTGGCTGGTTTGGTACAGTGGATAGAGCATGGGCCTGTGGACTGAAGGGTCAAGGGCACATGCCTGGGTTATGGGCTTGATCCCCAGTATGGGGTGTGCAGGAGGCAGCTGATCAATGATTCTCTCTCATCATTGATGTTTCTATCTCTCCCTCTTCCTTCCTCTCCGAAATTAAAAAAAAAAAAAAAAAAAAAGGTCTCAGGAAAGGCCACCTGAGTAGATCAGTGGTGCTTCTTTTGTTGCATTTGTCTCCCTCTAGTGGTGACATGGGGAATCAAATGCACATGTGATCTGCAGTCCTTTTGAACCATCGTGACTCAGGGATAGAAAGGCAGACGTTTGAATCTTTTCCTAAGCAAGGAGTTTGATCTGTGTTGCTCTGTCTCTACCCTCACACCGTTCTTGTAGAAACCACTGGGTTGGAACCCCAAAACAGAGAGAAGTTGATGGGACCCTCACAAGGACAGCCTTCCCCTGACTCCTGCCAGCATCAGGCCCTACCCAAGTCCCAGGCCTGGGCCATGGCACAGGGACAGATCATGGGCCAAGAGTTTAGGTTCTGGGATTCCCTGTATAAAACAGGCAGCAAATGGTATTTTCAGTACATTCATCGAGTTGTGCAACTACCACCACAGTCAGTTTTAGAACATTTCCATCACCCGTACCCTTTAGCATTCACCTCTCTGTCCCCCTCACCCCAGGCCCTGCCAACCTCTAATCTATTTTATTTCTGCATTTGCCTATTCTGGACTGTCATATGAATGGAGTCATACAGCATGTGGCCTTCTGTGTCTGGTTTCTTTCACTCAGCATCATGTTTCTTTAGAGATTTATCCGTGTTGTAGATTTACCCATGTTGTAGCATTTATTAGTACTTCGTCGCTTTTTATAGCCAAATGACATTCCATTGTGTGGATATATCACATTTATCCATTCGTCCCGTTGATGGAGCAATGGTTCTTTAAAAAAACTAAAACAAAACTCCAGTGCTGATGCCGGGAGTGACCAGCTTCACAGACTTGGAGGATGCTGCTGGCCGGCGACATCCCTCAGTGGCCAGGGTCTCCTTGAGAGAAGCAGGTGTTTCTGCTGCCGGGAGGGAAGGACATTCAGAGCTAGAGGTTCCGGTTGAAGACATAGGAGGCCGACATGTTGGGAGAGTGGGAAGCTTTGTCAACAAGCCAGTCCTCCTGCTGTGTGGCCCACCCACGCAGGAGCTGGGAGAGGCCCCGAGGTGCTCGGGTGCCATCTGTTCAGCAGGCAGAGCCAATCTTCGGCCAGTGCCATGCTGTGAGGCCTCAGGGAGAGGGTGGGGAGGATTCCGCTGTAACATCACTGGCCCAGCACCCACAGGGCAGATCCGGCCATGGTTTCCCACTGCTGGGCCCTCCCCTCACCTGTCTCCTTCCCCAGGTTTGCCAAGTACTACACCGACCTCACTGGCACTGAGCACCGAACACTCATCAAGGCCTACGGCATCCGCTTCGACATCATCGTGTTCGGAAAGGTAGCCTGGCCGCCAGCCCCTCACCCAGACCCTTCTAGTCACTCTTCTGGGTGGGCCAGGGGCAAGATGTCCTCTCCCTACTCTTTACCTGTTCCTTACCC
>PVJC01043989.1:0-14300 GCA_004026665.1 Murina feae
GCTGAGCCTCTGCTCACGGCCATGCCCACCAGCCAATCAGAGCGGCTGTATGCAAATTAACCCAGCCAAGATGGAGGCTGGCAGGGCGGCTCTGCACTGGGAGCCTCCATGGCCGGCTGGCATAGCTGTGCCAGGTGTGTCAGCTCAGTGGGAGGGGGGGTCTGGCCTGGGGCCCCCTCGGGGCGTCCAGGAGCAGCTGGCCTGGGTCTGCTGCCGAGCTCCGCCCCCGGGAGCCTCCAAAGGGTATCCAGGAGCGCCTGTCCCGGGTCCACGGCCTGGCTCTACCCCCTGGGGGCCTCCCCGGGGCATGCAGGAGCACGGGGCCTCTGCAGGGTGTGCAGGAGCAGCCGTCCTGGGTCTGCTGCCTGGCTTTGCCCCCCGGGGGCCTCTGCAGGACATCCAAGAACACCTGTCCTGGGTCTGCTGCCTGGCTCTGCCCTGGGGGCCTCTGTGGGGGCGTGCGGGAGCGTCTGCTGCACAGTGTGGAGAATCCAAAGCCAATTTATTGCCTGGCTCCACCCCGGGTGTGTTTGCTCAGCAGCAGGGCCCCACTGAGGGATTCTGCACCAGCGTCCACCCCTGGCTTGCCACCCAACTCTGCGCCAGGTGTGTCCCTTCAGTGGTGTGGGCCCACCAGACGTGTGTGATCGTGGGCCCTCTGGTGGGAAACGTCCAGGCCTGCACTCACCAACCTTCCCACCCCCCAGTGCACGAACCCTGAAGGGGCTGTGGGCAGCCTGAAAATGGCTCTCAGCTCCTCACCCAGGCTGGCCAGGCATGCCAGCAGGTGGACATCCCTCCTGAGGTGTCCCAGACTGCAAGAGGGCACAGGCCGGGCTGAGGGACCCCCACCCCCAAATGCACAAATTTTTGTGCACCGGGCCCCTAGTAAGCAATAAAACAAAATTTAAAAAAATGTGAATCCATAAATCTGAAAGCACAAATAAAAATATTTGGTGCAAGAAAAGGGTAAAGTCAAATACAATCCCAAAGTATCTAGCCTAGGAAGATGGGTGATTTTAAGAACTAAGTTTTGGAGAAAGAAGGTAAGTATTTATTAAGAAATGAAAATACGTCTTTTCATGGTCTTCTAATTTAGTTTTCCACAATTTAAACCCAACTTATGTATCCTACATTATTTTCCACTACCCCATCATCAATTCAACAATTAGTTTATGAGCATCTGTTGCATTCCAAGCAGTATTCTAGACACTGAAGAAAAAAAAATGCGGGATGCATCATTTGAGGCAAAGGTGGTGGAGGATATGTAAATAAATAATTGGAGAATTCTAAATTTATCAATATATTCCCTATTTTCAGATTAGAGGGGTAGATACTTATATTGATTGAGCTCTTACTATGCACCATGACCTTTAATTCATCTAATCAACACAAAGAAGTAGATAATGTTATTCCATTTTTCTTGATCAAATTTACTAACTGTGAGGTCCTTACCTCACAGAACCACTGAAGACACCAACAATGTGAAACCCCCTGGAAAATATTGCTTCCTCTCTTGGCACAACTCCTGAAAGGATGGCTGGATTCCTTCATTATGAGAACAAGACTTGTCAAGGTCCTCCAAGGCTTCAGAGATACTAACCCACCACCAAGACCAACCTACCAGATTTCAAAGATTTTAAGATGCATATATTTTTTCATATTGAAGTTGGAACAATCACTGAGGTGTCCTATTCTTCTGGTTAAAAAAAAAAAAAGTCATTTCATCCAGCCAGGGGGCATCTGTGTACAGAGAAAAAGCAATCGTTTCCTTCATGGGAATTGTTAATTTTTTGCTACAATTTTTATAATGTTTTCCTATCATGGAGGTTGCAATTTGCATCCAAATGAACTCTCTATAATGATTTTTTAAA
The DNA here is from genome assembly GCA_004026665.1 of Murina feae. NCBI lineage: Eukaryota > Metazoa > Chordata > Mammalia > Chiroptera > Vespertilionidae > Murina > Murina feae. The sequence goes on from PVJC01043989.1 coordinate 1,875, forward strand.
AGCAATCATAAAATTGCATTAGAGGATTTAGTTTCCAACTCACATTTTTTATCACCTGAATTTATTAAATACAAGAAAGAAAATGTTTCATTAATAAGCAGAAATCATTCTTCAAGTATTAAACATTACTTTTAAAATTATTCTAATGATTGTATTATCACTGTGTTTTCTTATTAGTTTTAAAATGCTTCTTTACAGTGATTTCCTCACAAAATTGGTAACAAGAAAACCTTCGATATTTAAACCTTTCTGCCGCCTACATCAAATAAAATTAGGACGCTGTGGCCAAAACCAACTGAACCCCAAAAGTTTCCTTCCAAACAAAGTGAGAAATAAATATTAGCAACTGTCCACTCTGGGAAGTGTTCAATCGAATGAGCCTAAAAATGGAGTAGCAGCTCAATGCACCTACATTTTACTGTCCAGGTAGCCAACTCAGCGTTTCAGGTTTTGTCGCAGTGCCAGTGTTTTTGTTTGGCATGACTTCAAGGGCCTTATGTGTTTAATCCAAGGCAGCCCCCTTCAGGATATGTGAGCCAAACTAACTGCATGCGAAGCAGGCCGGGCCTTGGAATCAGTTTACATGGGCATGTTGTCAGAGAAAGATGTTTATGTGTGTGTGAGAATCTTAAAGGACTGAATAGAAAGATCAGAGGCAAGGTTAAGCAGAATGGGACTGGGAAGCATTCCACATGTCCTCAGAGGACAGGCAGGGGATAAAAGAAGGTACAGTAGGGAGGCAAAAACAGAAGTGAATTCTTCACAGTCTGGCTGGCAAGCTCCGCAACAGTGCCATTCTTCAAACAAAACCTCCCTGGGCCTCAGATCCTGCACTGGTCATGCCAGCTCTAGTGATTTACATAAAACCTTCAAGACTTTGATCAGCTACCAAAATGCAAACATTTTAAGCGATGGCCCAAAGAAGCTTGTTTAAAAAACAGTTGATGTAAGGGTTTAAAACAGTCCATTAACTATCTCACATAGAAATGTGCATACATCTATGCCCACCCATGCATGCTTCCACGCAAAATAACAGTTTTATAGTCTATTAACAATGCCATGTACTTATTACACATACTCACCTCAAGTCCAAGGAAACGTTCTTTACTGGAAAATATAAAGGCAAAAACATATCATTAAACTTTTCTTTCACTGAGCCTCACACTCCTTCCCACCCAAAAAGGTGAAAAGGAAATCATAATCTACCCACCCAACAGACATAAAAAGGGTGAATTATAGTTGGGCTTATTCAAACCATAAATTCTTCCATAGGGTAGAATTTTAGGATATGAATTAATCACATAATCTTAGAGGCTTGAAATATCCAACTCTTTGCTTACAAACAATGCCCCAGGTGTGTTGATCTGATAAGTATCCAGTACATTACTACAATCAAATGGCTGCTACTGATAATGCCCACTACACACATTAAATGCCAGCCTCTGTGGACTCAGGTCTTGCTCAACCTGAAGAATTAACTCAGGGAGCTAGCTTGAGAGGGCAACTGGCAAGATTTATAATTGTTAAATAAGGAGCCAGAGGGTTAATGGTGTGGCTCCAGTGCTTTAAAGAAATTACTAAATAATATTTGTCTGCCTTGAGGCATTTCGACTCTATTTCTAGACCTCATGAGTATAAAGAGCTCTATTTAAAAAAAAAAAAAGAAAAAAAGCATTTCATCCATTCTAATAGAATAATAGCACCCTGGCTCCAAACTATTCCTTTAAAAAAATGACTCATTTTTCCAATTTTTCCATACAAAGTCACAATGAATACTCAGGCTTATAACAGGATATGCTACTAACCAGAGGTGGTCAGCTGCCTCTCCGCAAAGGGGTCCTCCAGCTGGACAATCAGACGGCAGGAGAGCGACCTCCTAACTCAGAGTGATATACTAATCTGAGAAGGCAGGTCTAGGGGCAGCACAATTTCAGTTGTTTCAACTTCAAAAGAAGAATTCTAGACACGGTTCTATCTCAGTGATTCCCAGGCCATAAGTTCCAATTAATACCAAGCCCAGTGTGTTCTGCTCTGAAGTTCAGGACTAAGAAACACTAAGAAATGTTAAAACAGAGACCATCTCTAGGCTACAAATAATACAGGCTTTTCTCGGCTCTTTACCAAATACACTGCTTCTAGAACTAGCCAAGTCCTCTCTGGAACCTACATGGAAGGGAAGTCCATCCAGACTACCAAACATTAACAAAGACTCAGCCAGGGTCCCCTTTGTTGCTTTAGGTTCTCCTCCCCTGGTTCACTAACATGCTCCCCATTCACTATCCTTCTTGCAGTTCAGCAAACTTCCTCAAAGCCCCCTTCCTCATATTCTATAGCTTCTAATGCTATTACCCATGCCTAGGAGAGCAGGAGCATGCAAAACCCTCTCCTTCATTTTAGCATTTCAAAGCCTTCCCCCCCAAAAAATGGAAATGAAGGAAGTGATTAAAGATACCTGTGGATTCAAGCAAACTTTAGTCTGCAGCCTAGCCCAGCTCTTACCAGATGGGGGCTCTGGGCAAACACAGATGCTCCTTGAGTTGTGACGGGGTTACATCCTGATAAACTGTCATAGTCGAAAATATCATAAGTCAAAAATGCATTTAATACACCTAACCCACCAAACATCATAAAAGTACTCAGAGCACATATAAAGTTGTTGGCTGATAGTTAGCCAAAATCATCTAACATGAGCACACTATAGAGTATTGGTTGTTTACTCCCATGATCCTGTGGCTAACAGAGAATTGTGGCTCGCAGCCACTGCTCAGCATCATGAGAGAGTTTCATACCACATATCCCTACAGGTACAGTTTCTACTAATGCACATTGCTTTAGTAAGTAAGTCAAACCATGATAAATTGGGGACTGTCTATACTGAATCTGTTTGAGCTCCTGTGTTTTTGTCTACAAAATGTGAAGAAAGAACCTCACAGGCTCTGACAGAGTAAATGCTCTAGGATCTAGGATTATATCTACACAAGATATAAAGAGAATCTAGGATTATATCTATGCAAAAATTTACACCTGCTCTAGCCAATTGGCTCAGTTGTTTGCAGTGTCCTCCCATACACCAAAAGGTTGTGGGCTTGATCCCTGGTCAGGGCCAGTACAGAAGGCAACAAATTTCTCTCTCTCTCTCTCTCTCTCTCTCTCTCTCTCCTTCTCCCTCTGTCTCTAAAAATTAATAAAAACATATCATTGGGTAAAAACATAAAGAAAAAACACCTGCACGTGGCTGTGTATAGCTGCTTCATTCATAACTGCCAAAACCTGGAAGCAACCAAGATGTCCTTCAGTAGGTGAGTGGATAAATAAACTGGTACATCCAGACAATGGAATATTATTCAACACTAAAAAGAAATGAGCTATCAAGCCATAAAAAAAATGTGGACAGCCCTTAAATGAACATTACAAGTGAAAGAAGCCAATTTTCAAAGGCTACAAACTATCCTATATTATAAAGAGCTAATATGCTAGTGGTTGTGATGCCCTCATGCCTGAATGACTTGTTCAGCAGGCTGCTTGTGTGGCAGGGCAGGGCCACCATGTTGCTCTGGAGATGGGGCAGAAGTGGGGAGGCACCTGGAGGAGGTGGGGCCATCACATGGTGGGGAGGGTGGGGGTGAGAGCTCATAGAGCCCCCCTCACCAGTCCTTCGCCACCCACCGATTGTACTCAGAGCGCCCTGCCACCCACCTGCCAGGGGAAAAAGCACAGGCACCACCAGGAAGAGGCACTCAAAACTCTGCAGCAGGTGCAAAGCTTCCACGATTTCCTCTGGTGCCATGACAGGGCGGAGATGGGTAGAAGCAGGGAGACACCTGGTGGAGGCAGGACCAACCCAAGGCGACTGGCAAGACTGATGGTGGGGGTTGAAGCAGCCAGAGAAGGCCGGAGGGGTCAGGGGCAGGACCAGGTGTGTCTGAGCTCTGGGTAGAGAGCTTAGGGTGTCAAGGCAGAACTAAGGCCAGTGGGCGGGGCATGCACCATGGGCGGGGCATGCACAGGTGGGGCGAGCCAAGTGATTTCACGCACTGGGCCTCTAGTGTGATATAGTTACAGACAGTCCCCAACTGCCCAAGTGTGACTGGTTCTCCCATCTGCAGGCTAGTGGCTGGAAGTCCAGGAAGGATGAGTGCAGAGGGCACTGGACAGGACACCTGCACTGTGCTGCATACTCACAGGGTTGTTGTAAGAATTAAATAAACGACTGTACAAAGGGTGCAGAGTCATGCCTAGGCAGAGGGAGCACTTCAGTGTTAGCTGTTGTTACTGCAATATATCAGAGGCACTCAACAAATGTCCACTGGGCTAAAAAAATGAGCCAGGCTTGACATGTTACCCATTTAATTCTCACAACAACCCTAAGAACAAGAAATGTTATTCCCTTTTTGCATAACAAATGATAAAATAGACTCAGGAAGTGTAACCATAAACTCAGGAGGCAGACTAAACTGATGTTCAACACTCAAGTCCACGTTGAACTGCAAAGTTATATAACACTAATAATATATATTACATTTTATTTTCTATATGATACACGATATAAAATCAACTACTTTAATTATCACTCTAATAGTGGACATCACTTCAGAACATGGAGAATAAAGTTTATTTACCTATTTTTGTGTGAAGTTCGAAATCTCCAAGAATGTCCTCACGAATCTATTAGGGAGAGGGACTAAGCTCAATATGATCATTTTAATTTAGTCCCTTATCACACAGTCCAATCAACATTATTCTCTTGCAATCAAATGCTTGAATTAAAGTAACAGAAATATCAAATTTGCTTAGGCAAAAAACAAAAGAAGAAGCAAAGTAAGATTTATTATTTTTTAAAAAATAGAGAACCTCAGGGTGGGAAGAAAGGCAGGTCTCCAAGACCTGAAAGCTGGCAGGAAAGCAGCAACCCCTCCCTGGAAGGCATCACATAGTCTCCTCTCAGCTTCATCCTTCTTTGTTGATCAATTTTCTCTGCTTCTCCAAGCTCATTACCAGTCACAGCTCCTTACTCAGAGCATTCAAGCAACTGACCCAGACTGAGACCAGGAATCTCAAGATATCCTCTCTCTCTCTCTCTCTCTCTCTCTCTCTCTCTCTCTCTCTCTCTCTCTCGTCTCTCTCTCTCTCTCTCCAGATAAAAATAGATAAGTATCATGAGCCTCTAGCAAAGTGAATTATTGCTACTTTGTCTTATCTCTACCCATTACACCATCAAATAATTCATGAAATTCTCAGCAATTTTGAAGGGGAGTCCAATTCTCAAGCATTGGACAGTGAAAAGAGAAATGCAGTAAAGAGATTTTTAAATCAGACACATTTGAGCTCCCAGAAAATTGCCTATAAGCAGCAGCTGAGCTGGGGGCTGAGCAAGGGCTTTTATGTGATGCTTAATCAGATGGTGATGAGGGAGGGGCCCTGCCAGCTAGTAACCCATCCAGCCCCGCCAGGAGCCCTGGGAATAGGGAGCAGTCTGCTGTAGAATTCTCTCACAATGGCCTGGCAGAAATGGATGGTCCACACAGGGAAGGATCAATTGTAAAAAGTGGAATTAGTCATTCTAAATCATGCAGCTGTGGTCGAAGGGAGCTCTTCTAAAAATCATTAAACAATCATGTATTCCTATTGATTTATTCAAAATACCTTGAGGGAAAGCAGATTAAACACAAGGTAAAAGTAAGCTAATGCAGATTAAATGGATGAAGGATGGGCCAAGAGTTCCCTAGGTAGTTTTTGTACTAATGAGAGGAAAATTATATGTACACTATTACCAGGATAAAAGGGTCTATTAGAGGTCTTTTGCTTGACATATTTATGTATTTCAAATACTAAGTAGCATAGTGAATTAGGTTTACTCTGGACATTTGTTATTTTTATTACATCTCCAAAGTGATAAACAGAGTTCTCTGTTGAGGGCAGCGTGCTGCCTCACTCCAGGAAACCTGCCTGAACAGACAAACTCCAATGCCACTGCAACTCCCTGGATGTCATTTATTAACACGCTCAGTGCAATTTCACTGCAAGGACAAGGCCTTGAAAAGTCCTGGAGCAAAATGCATAATGCAGCAGTGGGAATGAGCTGCAGCGCTCCTGATGTCTGTTCCCTGGGCCGCATTTGAGATGTCCTTTCTTCCTCAAGTGGAATTTGTCCAAACACCTCATCACATCAGAAAAACAGGAGTGTGAGGTACATGCTTCCCATCATCCTGGCATGTGGGAGACACAGCAGGGGTTTTGGTTCTCAGAGGAAGAAACTGAAGTGGATAAATGGTACATGAAGGGTCCAAGAACACAGAGGAAGTGTGGATCAGTATTAAGACCTTAAATTTCACAAATATCACATGATCTCACTTATTTGTGGAATCTAATGAACAAAAGGAATTGTCCAACAAAATAAGACCCAAAGCACAAAGGCATGGAACAGACTGACATACATCGATGTGGGGTCGGGGGCATGAGAAGAAATAAACCAAAGAATTTATATACTTACCAATGACCCAGTGCACAGATTTGTGCACATTAAAAGGAAATTAACTAGAAAGCTGGAGGGGTAGGACTGGGTGAGATGGGCCAGACATGCCTTGGAACCAAACTCCTGCAGTCCCACCCTGGCTGGCCACACCTAGGGTGGCACCATGTCTCAAAGGGCATCTCCAGAGTGAGTGGGGGGCCCCTCTGGCAGGTGGGGCCCTCAGCCTGGCCTACAGGGATCAGGCCAAAACTGGCTCTCTGATATCCCCCGAGGGGTCCCAGAGTGTAAGAGGGCACTCTGCAAAGTTGCTGTCATGGAACGCAAACATAAGTGTGCAGTAAACCAGATTCAGGACAAACACAAGTGTGCGGTAAACCAGATTTAGGGCCGACAGTGCCTCAGCAACAACATAAGCCACAGCTGAAGGTGGAATTGCATGGCCCTTCGAGGAATCGAGCTCCCTTCTCTCTGATTTCAGAGTGTGTCACCCGAGAACTGCTGCTGCAAAGTCACTGCAACTCGGCAGCTCCTGCATTGAGTGTCTGCCCCCTGGTGGTCAGTGTGTGTCATAGCTACCGGTCAGACAGACCCTTAGCATATTAGCCTTTTCTATACCGTATTTTCCAGCATGTAAGAAGACTTTTTAACCCAGGAAAATCTTCTCAAAAGTTGGGGGTTGTCTTATACGCCTGGTCATCTTATATGCCAGAAAATATGATATATAGATATGCATAGCCCATGGACTCAGGCAACAGGGTAATGAAGACCTAAAGGAGGGGATGGAGAAGGATTGGGAACAAGGAGGTCAAGAGGGGAATAGAAGAGATCTGTAATACTATCACAATTTTTTTTAAAGACCTTAAATTTTCTTTTCCTTGGTTCAGGCTTTTTCTGCTACACTGTTTACCAGTGAAACTTGCATTTTTGGTCCACTATTTAACAAATGAGATTATTCTTTAGATGTTTAATATCAAAATGATCATTCTCCACACATTAGTTCTGTCCTTCATGTTCCTCACTTCCACTAACATCCCAACTTCAGTCAACTAGGAAATTACATCCTTCGCCCATCATACCTCTGGACCAATTTTACTGATGACCTTGCTTCCACTCTTTCCTCCCCCAAATCCATTCTGCATCACACTGCAAGCTTAGGTTTCCTAAAATATAGGGTAGGGCAAAAGTCAGTTTACAACTGTGAGGACATGAAACACAGAGTTTGTTCTTGTTATTCTTTGTTAATTATTATATTACTAGAGGCCCAGTGCATGAAATTCATGCATGGGTAGAGTCCCTCGGCATGGCTGGCAATCAGGGCTGATTGGAGCCTTCCTTCCCCCAGGTGCTGGCTGCTGGCTGCTGGCTGGGTCCATTCCCTGATGGTCAGTGCACGTCATAGAGAGTGGTCGAACTTCCAGTTGGTCGAACTCCCGAGAGGACAATTTGCATATTAACCTTTTATTATATAAGATTTTCCATATGAATAACTATAAACCTACTTTTGTCCCACCCTGTATTGCTTCCATCATACCACTGCCTATTCAGAAAATCTAAGGAGATAAGGTGGCAAGTAAACATATTTCTCTTAAACTGGAAAGGTGTCCTGGAACGCTGAGATTTCTGCTGGTTTTGAGTGATGACTTGTAAAGAACGTATTTCTGGTTGATGAAGCTTGTGGTGGCTTCAATCATGAGTGGATGGATCAAAGGGAATGTCGCAAGGTTGTATGGCTAGAGCAAAAGCTGAAAGCTCAGGAGGAGGAAGGAACGCAAGATTAGTCAGAAAGCCTAGAAGGTGCATTATGCTAAGCAAAATAAGCCAGTCGGAGAAAGATAAATATCACATGATCTCACTCATGCATGGAATATAATGAGCAACATAAATTGTAAGTGATAAACTTGAATATTTGGCTGATGGGATTTCTAAAAAAATGTTGAATGCACAACCTACTTTGCTGCTTAAAGCCAAATGTAAGAGGACAGAAATAAACTGAAGAAACTGTCACACAAAACGAAAACAGAACTTGAAGATTTGGAATATTTTGAGCCTATCTATATTGCAGAAGAAACAGAAAGTGTAGTGTGGAGAGAACCCAAGGGAGTGGTTGGACTACCTCCTCAGTGCCAGAGATCTTGCCCATCACTCTGGGCTCAGGTATAGTGGGCTGCCAACCTGGTGGGTCTGGAAGATAGAACATCAAGCCAAAGAGGATCTTTCCCAAGCTTTAAAATCTAATGGAATTTGCTGTCCATGTTTTCTGACTTGCTGGGACCCACAGCCTCCTGCCTCCCTGATTACTCCCTTTGGGAATGGGACTATCTATCTTATTACTGCTCCTTCATTCTATTTTGGAAGGAGACAATTTGTTGTCCAGTTTCACAGTTGAAGAGGACTTTTGCTCCAGAATAAATCTTAATCCTAGTCTTACCCATATCTGATTTGGATGTTTAGATGATGAGATTTGGAACTTTGAGCTGATGGATGTTTCTTTCTTTTATTTCTTTATTTATTTATCTATTGAGAGAGAGAGAGAGAGAGAGAGAGAGAGAGAGAGAGAGAGAGACATCCATGAGAGAGGACCATTGATTGGCTGCCTCCCTCATGCCCCTCACTGGGGATGGAGCCCACAACCTGGGCATGTACCTTGACTGGGAATCAATCCAGCGACCTCCTGGTGCATGGGATAATGCTCAACCCACTGAGCCATACCTATCAGGACAAGCTGATGATATTTAGATGAGATTTTGAACTTAGAGTTGATCCTGGGGATATAGTGATGAGGTCAATATATTTTGTAAGGGTATGAATTTTGGGGAGTCAGAGAATATATTATTATGGGTCGTGTCCCCCAAACAGATGTTGATGTCCTATCCTCCCAGGAATGTGGCTTTATTCATAAACGGGAGCTTTGCAGATTAATTTAAAATAAAGTTATTAGGGTGGGCCCTTATCCAATACAACTGTTGTCCTTATAAAGAGGGGAAATTTGGACACCAAGACTCGCACACAGGAAGAACACCATATAAGGACAAGCAGAGATAGGGTGATGCAGCACAGGCCAAGAAACACAAGGATTGCCAGAAAACCAGCAGAGTCTGGGAGGTGCACAGAGGAGATTCAGCTCTTGGAGGGATCTGGAACCTTGATCTTGGACTTCTGGCCTTCAGAAGTGTGTGAAAGTAAATTTCTGTCGTTTGAGTCACCCAGTTTGCAGAGCTTGGTTGTGGCAGTACTAGGAGATTAATACAGCACTCCATCAGTTTCCCATGGCTGCTATAGAAGGGTGCCGTAGCCTGGCGACTTAAAACAGCAGAGGTTTTGTCTCCTATATTTCTGGAGGCCGGAAGTCCAAAATCAGTTTCACTGAACCCAAATCAGCGTGTCAGCAGGGCAGGTTCCTTATGGAAGCTCCGTAAGAGAGTCTCTTGCTTGCCTTTTCCAGCTTCTGCCAACTACTGGCATTCCTTGGGTTTTGGCCACATCATTCCAATCTGTGACCCTGTGGTCACATTGCCTCTCTGTGTGTTTGTCAAATTTTCTTCTACTTCTCTCTTACAGGAACACTTGTGATTGCATTTAGGGCCCATCCAAATGATCCAGGATAATCTCATCTCAAAATCCTTAGCCCTGCAAGGACTCTTTTTCTAAGTAAGATAACACTTACAGGTTCCAGGGATTAGGACTCATATCTTTAGGGGCCATTATCAGCCTACCCTATCAGTCTATGTCATGTCCCCAGCATCATGTGGAAATGGCCAGTGGTCATTAAGATGTGAGTCTGGAGTACCCAGGATGGGAAGGGATATGATCAGAACATATGTGAGAGCAAAAAACATGAGAATGGATATGATTACCTACAGAGAGTATGAGGGAGCTAAGGACAGAACTCTGGAGAATGTCTTCCCTAAAGAAGTGGGTAGAAGAAGATGATCCAGTGAAAGAGGCTAAAAAAGAGATGTTCTAGAAGTGGAAAGAGAACCAGGAGAGTATGTTGTCATGGGAGCCAAGGGAAGAATTTTAAAAAAGAGAAAATCCCTCATCTGCTACAAAATAGGGAAACGTTGAGGACATTATGCTAAATGAAATAAGCCAGTCACAAAAGTACAAATACTGTATTTTTCACTTATGTGAGAGTTACTTAGAGCAGTCAGATTCATAAAGACAGCAGTAGAAGGGTGATTGCCAGGGACTGAGAAGTGGGGATATAGGAAGTTATTCGTTAATGGATACAATTTGATTTTGCACAATGAAAGGTATTCCAGAGATCCATTGCACAACAATGTGAATGTACTTAATACGATGACATTATACACTTAAAAATGGCTAAATTTAATATGTATTTACCATTACAATAAAATTTTAAAAAGAGGAAGTTCTTGTATTTTAATCAGGAATTTTGTTTAGTGTCAATGTCATCCTTTCATGTAACATAAATACCTACTAATGCAAGTGAAGGCAATCTATGTCTAATTTCTTCATTACATATACTATAAATAAACTAGGGGCCCGGTGCACAAAAATTTGTGCACTGGGGTGGTGGGGGGGGGGTGTTTCCTCAGCCCAGCCTGTGCCCTCTCACAGTTTGGGACCCCTCTGGGGATGTCCACTTGCTGGTGAGCCTGGCCAGCCTGGGTGAGGGGCCAATGTCTATTTGCAGGCTGATCAAGCTCCCCAGTGGAGACCCTCACCCCAGGGGGTGTGGCAAGCCTGGGTGAGGGGCTGAGGGCAGTTTTCAGGCTGGCCATAGCTCCCACTAACCCTCCGGGCCATCCGCCTGGGAAGTGATGGGGTGGCGCTGACCACCCCATCGGCATCCCAGGAGGGGGTCACGGGGCCCCGCAGGCTGGTTCCCTGCCCCCCTGCAAGGCTTCTTCGCCTGGGAGGCCTATCGAGTGTTGCTGGCCACCCCATCAGCCTCCCAGGAGGGGGCCGTGGGGTCCCACAGCTGGTTCTCTGCCCCTCCGCAAAGCTTCTCCTCATGGGAGGCCGATTAGGTGTTGCTGGCCACCCCATCGGCCTCCCAGGAGGGGTCCGCGGGGTCCTGCAGGCTGGTTCCCCGCCCCCCACAAGGCTTCTCCACCTGGGAGGCCAATTGGGTGGTGCTGACTGGTCCTGCGCCCTGGAGGCTTCTGCCTGGGAAGGCATCGGAGGCCCAGGGTGCCCCCGATGCCTTCCCAGGACAGAGGCTCCCAAGATGGCGGAGGTAGCCTCTCCAGAGAAGCCACACACTGGGGCTGCGGCCTCCGCCATCTCGGCTGGGCTAATTTGCATACAGTCATTCTGATTGGCTGGTGGGCGTGGCTTAGGCCGTCCCGAAGAAACGGTTAATGTTAATATTACGCTTTTATTAGTTAAGATGATTTACCTGGCACACATGACTGATGTGAGAATAAAAGATGAGATGAAATAAATAAACTCTAATAAATATTTTTAATAGCCACATCTAGATTTTATCAAAAATTTAAACAGATTAACAGCAAGGATTTACCCTTCAATATAACATTATGATAAAATATTTGAATACTTTAAATAAGTTAAAATATTTAAAAGCATTAAAAATTTAAGGCTGCATATATGTTTTAAGAATTAATGATGTTATCACTTCACTCATTTCTAGCTTTATTCTGTGCATTTTAGATATTAGCAGCACACACACACACATATGTACTAGTATGGCTGTGCATGCACATACAGTTTGGCCATTATACAAATACTAGGGGCCCGATGCACAAAAATTTGTGCACTGGGGTGGTGGGGGGGGGGTGTTTCCTCAGCCCAGCCTGTGCCGTCTCACAGTTTGGGACCCCTCTGGGGATGTCCACCTGCTGGTGTGCCTGGCCAGCCTGGGTGAGGGGCCAATGTCTGTTTGCAGGCTGGGCAAACTCCCCAGTGGAGACCCTCACCCCAGGGGGTGTGGCAAGCCTGGGTGAGGGGCTAAGGGCAGTTTTCAGGCT
>PVJC01043990.1:0-14307 GCA_004026665.1 Murina feae
CGCTGTCATTCATAGAGGAAGTACAGGAATGGGAAAATGTGATTATCAGGGCTTTCTTTTTACAAGTTGTCCCCAGGTACAAAGGGGTGGGATGAGATGGGGAGACAGGAGCAGAAAGTGGGCTTGCTTCTGTGCCCCCATTTTCCAGGACTTCTCAGCCTCTAAATTCCAGTCTTTTCATGGGTCAGGAGGCTGAGCGAGAAGCAAGGTTGGCCTGGCAGGTGCAGTGGCTACTGAGGTACACCCTGTACCTTAGCAGCAAATTGCCCATGTGAAAAAGGTTGCTTTCTTCTCTTTTCAAGGTTTTCATGAAGTCACTGGAGGATGGACTGCATGCGTTTCTCTGTTGTATTGTTTTTGTTTTCTTTTTACAATTATTGACCTTCAGAGCTCAAAGAGCTGGTCTGATGATTCCCATTCTGGGATGTGTGTGTGTGTGTGTGTGTGTGTGTGTTTTAAATGTTTTGTAACCAATGTATACATGCTGTTAGCAGAAGTAATAGCCTCATTTTACATTTGTGTGAGGTCTCTTTATACTAACAGTAAATGCAAAACAGGTGCTGAAAGAAGCCTACAGCAACCAGAGCAGGGATGACACATGGGTAGTTGTTACAGTGATTCAACAATTAAGGGTTAGTTGAGAAGCTTGTTGAACTCCGGAGACTGCTCCATGTCATCCTTGTAGAAGTGCCACAACTCAGCGGACTTGCCTGGCCACGTCTTGTCCAGAACTGAAAAACGCCCTTTCAATTCCTGTTTCCTCATCCCGCCTGCTCATTTTACCAAATGACATGATTATGCGACTCTGCCAAGTTTCCACTTGCCTTCTGTTAACAGGATTTTGTGTGTGTTTTCTATTAAACGCACTCTGCGCCCAACTCAAGCAATCAAAGAAGTCACACATTTTTGTAAACTGTGAGTAAATCATATAGGTCCTTAGTTTATAAAGTTATAATGACCATAGCTACCGTAATCCTGTGTATTATCAGCACTGAAATACTATTTGGAAGGAAGTTAACAAAACAGACTCAAAATCGGTGGAAAATCCTTTCGAAGGCCCTTTCGAAATGCCAAACGAATTTTTACCCACAGCAGTTTATAGAAGGGGAGAAGTTAAATTTAATCTCTTCTTCCCAACGCTGAAATTCAGTTCACTTCTTTTATTCTCTCCTCGTCATCTTTTAAACAATTTGTCTTGGATGTGATTTCCGTTCCACGTGTACTATGCCTGCTCTCATTTAAAGGCTACAATTAAGTCTTTTGTTTGCTCTGTCTGCAATTCATTCCTGGCCGGGGATGAGAGCTAAGACAGCGCTTCTGCAGGTTCTTCCCACAATGAAGATGAAGGAAACAGCAGATGATTATTAGCTGTTCTAATGTGTATCACCAGACACATGACAAAACAAACTCACCTTCATCTAAAATGGGATGTAGGATTTTATTTCATCAGCCATCTGTCAAGCTAACACACTTATGAGTTCTAAAATAAGTTTTTAGTCCTCACATTAGTGTTTCTTTCCATCTTCATTCTCAAAAACCACATCAAATTTTGAACGACACACTCTTTCTTGGGGTGCTGTATAGTAGGTACTTTCACTTCTAAAAAGCAATTAGTAGACTATGTTAAAGTATTGCTTTGTTTCTCTCAGTCTGGTTTAGGAAGGCCAGAGTTACCACTCAGTTTAGCATGTTTCAGAACTAGGTGCTGGGAAAACACCATTCTTTCCCGTTATTCTCAGGCAGCAGCGAGTCACGTTTGTTATGAAGGATTGCATGGGTCATTGGAAAAATAAAACGGACCTCATAATGGTAGCTTAGCCAAAGGTTAGGTGTCTAGTAAATATCTAAAAAGGCCTTAACCATTTGAAAAACAATAAGAATCTCTACCTTTCGATGACACTTATTTATTATTAACTCTTCTATAATTAGACAACCAAGACAAACTCTGAGAAGATTTGAAGATTATAAAATGGGTCAGGAAGTGGGAATGAAAGGCAGCTTTGGACCCTTTGTTCTGTGATTCATTAATCAGAGGAAAAAGGGGGTCCAGGCTTTATCTCCTAAAGGACACAGTCTCCCCATTGAGTTCCTCTGGGACTGATCGCACAAACTTCACGGTTCTCTGCCTGCTATTGAGGCCCTGCAACATGACCTTTTCTTACTTATTTGAACTGATTTACTCACACGTGTCTTCCCTTCAGTCAGACCTTCCTGGGCTTATGCCTCTTTCTTTGCTTAGGCGCTGCTCTTTTCTCCACAGAATGCCGTCTGGAATTCTGCTTGCTTTACATTCAGCTCACATCAGTCTCTCCCTCCTGTGAACTTCAAAACTTACACCTATCTCATTTTATATTTTTAATTTTATATGACTTTATATTGCATGCTTATTATGAACTATATTTTATATTTTTATATCCATCACCAGCAACACAATCATTTATTCATCTTATTGTTTAATCGAAGGGACAGAAATTGTAAATGGGCTTGTTTTGTTTCTCTGTCCATCACCTCAGTTCTGGTGATTTGAATTGGAGACTAAATGCTATGGACTGAAAGCTTGTGCCCGGCCACCTCCAGTGCACACATGGAAGCCCTAATCCCCAGTATAATAGTATTAAGAGGTAACTAGGTCATGAGGGTGGAGCCTCATAAATGACATTAATGCCCTTATAAAAAAATGCAAGAGAGATGATGTCTCTCTCCACCATGTGAGGATTCAGCAAGAAGGCGGCTGTCCATCAACCACAGAGGGCTCTCTCCAAGGGCCTGACCTCTGGCACTCTGGAGACTTCCAGCCTCCAGAAGTATGAGAAATAACTATTTGTCGTTCAAGCCACCCAGTCTATGATATTTTTCTTATACAGCCTGAACTGACTAAGATTCGAAGCAAATACATCAGTCAGACTGTAGTCAGAGAACCCGAAGTTGGTGGTTTAGTAGAAATGATTTAACATAGGGAACAAAGGTGTTGGGGGAGCAAAAAAGGCAAACAGTAAATAGTGATGTTGGATATTAGCAATAGGAAGAAGTTGTCAACACCTCCAGGGCTGAAGGGACAAGAAGGGGAGGTGGTTACACTAGAGTTTAGGGGCTGGGTCTGCTCGGCAGGAAATGAGGCCTCCCTGGGAAAACTGGGACCACAGAGGAGACACGGCCACCAGAAACGCTGGCCAAAGCCAGGAGAGAAGGAGAGGCGTGCTCTGGCTTCTTCCTACCTCCTACACTTGAAACTCTTGCCAATGACTCTTATTGGCCAAACTAACCAGAAGCCAATTGGCAGAGAAGCCAGGCCAGTGTGTTTTGCAGAAACCAACCTTCTGTTGTACAAAACAGAGCAGGGGAAGCAGAACGAAAGAGATCTAAGAGCAAAGAATAACACACTGATGGGCCAGAATTGAACAAATTCAAAGCTGTTCTATATGTGGTGAAACTACAAATAGTTCAAAATAATTCACAAGGTTTCCAATATGTTTACTAAAACTATTATTTCTGACTGATCACAATGTAATAATTTAGACTGCTTAAATAATACTTAATAATTTCTTTTATTTTATTATAAATTATAGAAGAAATACCCAGTCTTTTTTCTATCTTTGGCCTGCTTCAAAAAGGTTGTAACTATTCTGGTATCTAACCATAACCATTAAAATATAAATTATGAAATATATCTCCTAACAACCTAGTCCTCTAAATTCTAGCTGCTCCCTCACATATCTGTTTAACGAATTTTCCACCTGTTAATGCATCCAAAATTAGTCTCATTCCTACTAGCAGAGATTTTTCATTTGAAAGTAATAGAAATCCAGCTCAAACTAGCTTAAACAAAGAAGAAAATGAAAGGGCTTAATATAGTTGGGAAGTCTAAATCTTGTCTTTCAGGTATAGCTGGGTCCAGGAGCTTAAATGAGATCACTTAAAAATCTCTCTTGCCATGTTTTGCTTCCCTCTTTTTAATTTAATTTTCAGATAGGTTTCATGTGTGACATGTAGAACTCCAGGAAGAACTTCGAGAGCTTTGCTTGGATCACTGCCCACCTAGAGAAGCATTCACTAGAGCTAAATCTAGAGTGGATTCTGACTGTCCAGAAGTAGGTCAGGAAATTACCACTTGGAGTGGGGCTGAGGGTGTAATCTTCCCCTTCCAGACTCCATTACAGTTTGAGAAGGAGGTTCTTTCCAAAGAAAGGAATACTGAAAAGATTAAAACATATGTTCACTATACTCGTTCCTTCTCCTAATACCAATTTTGTCAACCATTCCAGTTAAAAACCACCTGCTCTCTATCTCTTGCTTCCAGATCCAATCAACCATTAAATCCTATCATTTATTCCTTGACAATAACTCTATTATCTGTCCTTTGCTTTTATTTTCATTGCCAGGACCTGAATCTAGACAAGATTTCCTCAGCCATGGCACAAACTTATTGTTGGATAATTCTTTGTTGTATGGTGTCCTCCGTGCATTCTAGGGTATTAACTGCATGCCTGGTCTCTATCCAATGGAGGCCAGGAACACTCACACTGTGTGACAACCAAAAATGTCTCCAGATGTTGCAAATGTTGCCTAGGGAGAAAAATCTCCTCTGGTTGAGAATGTTTGATTTAGACATTTGTTATATTACGTTTGGGCTATTATGACAGTCTTAACTAGTGTGTCTAGGCTCATTATCTATCCTTCTACTTTTATTTTCATACAGTATTGTCACAACAGAATTATTAGAGTACCGCATTGATATAAAAATCTTTTAATACAATTTCTGTCAATTTCTCTCTTCGACTGACTGAATAAAGACCAGATTCTAACTTCTGTATTGAAATCCATAACCTATTACTACTCAGTTAACCACAAGGGAATATTTTTCCACTCAAACGGGAACATTCATTGTTCCCTGGTTTTGCTTGTGTTCTCTAAGTTGGTGGTCCGACTGCTTTGTAGGCAGCAGTGTCTTCGCTCACCTCAACTTGTCAATCTCTCAAATTCTTATGTGTCCTATAAAACCTACCTCCATGCTACCGTCTCTTCTCCAGGAACTCTTCCTCATATCTTCCTCCTTTGTCCCCACTACACCCTTATCCCAGTACATCTGCTCTCACTGTTTACAACATATTACGTTTTGACTTTGGACACTCATTTGACTCATAGCATTGTTATTGTTTATGCTAATATCTTATCATTCCTACAGAAGGAGAGATTGAAATGTGTGTTCCTATCTCTGGCATCACTGCTTAGCTGTGTCTTAGGGCAAGTTATTCACTTTCCTGTGTGCTGCTCCCTGATAAGTTCAGTGGAGATAGTCACACCCTTCCTGCCTATCTCACCTTTTTTTTTTTTAGAACGAGAAAAATAAGATGAATTAATCTTATAGAGATAGTAGAAAGGACTACAGAGTTCTTATGTGAATCCTCATATGATTCACTGTGACTTGGTACACAGATGGTCAACATATATTTGGGAATGGGTGGGGAAGTGAGAAGGATTATTTGCAGATGTGACTGGCATAGAGACCAACCCAGGATTTTGTACTTTCACTTAGATACTAATTTGATTATCACAGTTATAATGGTGGTAGAAAAAAATGAAGGAGTCATGGGAAGGTAAAAGGTGCAGTCACTTTCACAATCTGTTAAGCACAGATTTACCAAATGACCCAGGAATTCCACTCCTAGATATTTACCCCCCAAAAGTGAAAACATATGTCCATTCAAAAATTCGTACAGAATGTTTACAGCAGTATTATTCATCTTAGCCAAATTGTGGAAACAACCCCAAATGTCCATCAGCTGATGAATGGATAAACAAAATGCGGTATATCTTTTCAACAAATTATTATTCTGCCACAGAAAAAAGGATGAAGCTCTGATATATGTGACAACGTAGCTAAACCTTGAAAACATTCTGCTAAGTGAAAGAAGACAGTCACAATAAATCTCATATTATATCATTCCATTTATATAAAATGGCCTGAATGAGTAAATTCATATAGAACAGAAACTAGGTTAGTGGCTGTTTAGGCTGGGGAAGGCAGAAGATAGGGGACAAAGGAATGAGATCTAAAGAGTACGGGGTTTCTTTGTGAGGTGATGAAAATGTTCTAAAATTGATTATGCTGATGGTTGCAAATAAGTATAAATATTCTAAAAAAACACTGAATTGTACACTTTAAATGGGTAAAGTATATAGTATATGAATTATGTTTCAAGGAAGCTGTTATTTAATAGAACAAAACTTTAAAACCAACCATCCAAAAAAAAAAAAGAGAGAAGTCCACAACCTACCAATATTTAAATTTATCTTTAAAAAAAATATATTTTATTGATTTTTTACAGAGAAGAAGGGAGAGAGATAGAGAGCCAGAAACATTGATGAGAGAGAAACATCGATCAGCTGCCTCCTGCACACCTCCTCCTACTGTGGATGTGCCTGCAACCAAGGTACATGCCCTTGACCAGACTTGAACCTGGGACCTTTTAGTCTGCAGGCTGATGCTCTATCACCTGAGCCAAACCAGTCAGGGGAATATTTAAATTTCTTAAATCAAAACAGGTAAGTTCATCAAAGACCAGCTTTTAAGCCCAAGGATTGTGTTATGTATGCCTTTGGTGTTAGTCTTTCGTTTGATCCAATTCATTCCTTTTCCCCTGGCAGAAATTGTGTTCTGCTTTCTCTGCATCTGTCTTCTTCTGATGCTGAACTTGGTGACTTATAGATCCATAGGATCCTAGTAACTTGCCAACACTAATTCTCCGTGTTTAACTTAGCTACGTCAGGTTGTCCAAACAGGTAGTCTTACTATAAAGGATTATACTTATGGTAGGATGCAGAGGAGAAACTCCCATGCTTCCAAACTATAGGGAATACTTGAATGGCATCCATTTCTGCCAATGCATTTAAGTTGTGGCCAAACAGTTATATAAAAGAGACGTTTGCAGTCCATGAGCTTTTGTTGCCAGAGTTATCCTGTCATCTTTGTGTTCTCAGACAGATGCTAAGACCACCACTGAATTGCTGAAGAGATTTCATCTCTCTGTGTAATACAGAGATTGTTCTACACAGATGCAATTCCATTTTCCAATATATTTTCTCCTTTAAGCATAACAGGAACGTGTGAGCCTCCTAGCCCTTTCCTGTGGGTGGATGTTTTAACCTATGTGAGTTAATTAGGACGTTTGGTCTTACCACCTCTTTTGCAAACCTCCTCTCTGGAGTCTCTGACATTCTAGGTTTCTTGTCTGACATGATGGCCTCTGTGTTAGCACTCCCAGTGACCTGACTCCTCTTTCTCTCTTGGTGCCAGAGAATGGGATGGAGAAGATGCTTCTACTCTCCCCTTCCCCCCTTGGCCCTTTAGCTTCTTCAATCGGAAAACATCAGATGACATGGCATATGTAATATTTATCAAAACATGGTAATAGCAATAACTGGAAAATTAATATTAACGTTTATTGAGCACTTGCAATTCTTCATTAACTATCCTGGCTGCCTTACTGAATCTCAACAACTCTGAATGGGTGCTATTACTGTGCCTGTTTTATAGGTGAGTAACCAAGTTTGAGTGAGATGAAGCCCATTTACCATGGGTAGAGCTGAGACATTAACTTAGGCATTCTCACCCATGCTTTTAACCATTGCCAAGGTTCACGTTTACGTGGTTTGGAATTTTCTTCGTACATGTGAGGGAAATGACCACCTGATGCAGCTTTCACAATGTGAGCATCCATGTGTCGGACTCTTCTGCTTGTCCTCCAGGCCTTCTCCGCATCCCTCCACTCTGTTTTGTGCACCCAGAGATCGATCCACTGGCACTCTTACCCTTTGGCCTCAGCAAGGGATTGGAGGGAGGAAGGGGTGAGAGGTCAGCTCTCACCTGCCTTGTCCCAGTCACTGGCCTATTCCCGCTACCACAGGTGCCAACCTCCTGTCAAGTGGTTCTCATTCAGCACTCTCTGTCTCTGGTGCTGGTATCCATTCTCTCCTTTTGCTCAGGGGCGGTAACACCTGCTGTACTATCGCCAGCACTAATCTCTGTGGTTTCTCTACATCCTGCCCACACCTTTGCAAATAGACCCTTTATTCAGCTCTCCTTGAATTTCCCTGTTATGAGTATGCCATTTGTTTCCTACCAGGACCTTAACTGACCCAGTCCTTATGGGCGTTCCCCAATCCCTGACCTGGTTCCACCTGCAGTTCACACTGCTTGGTCACGTGGCTCCTGGGCAAACTCTGCTTCTTTCCCACAGAAGGGGAGGTTCAATTCTGGTTCTTTCCTGAATCCTGCAGTGTCAACAAAAGCCGTTGGGAGGGCAGTGGGCCTGGGGAGCAGGGGAGGGTCCACAAGGTTCCTCCAATTCTGGTTCAGCCTCACCACCTGGGAGGGCTCTGGGTCTGCTGGCACCTTATTAACTAATTGCGCCTCCCAAGGACATACAGTAAGTACGTTCTCAGTGACAACATGGCCAAACCTAATTTGTACAAAAATATTTCTCTTATTACTAGGCTGTGGCCCGGGCTTGCAGAACAGTGTGCCTTCATTAGGGTACCTAAAATCATCAGATTAAGATTTTTTCCCCCTGTTCTGTTTGGGGCCCTAGAAACCTGAACAGAAGCCTCTAATAGCTTTTAGTGGGTCCCTAGAGAATGTTACCAACTGTGATAAAATTGTTTTGATTCAGAATTTGGAGGTGGGGATTTAGAAAATTGCTCTCCAGTTCTTCCTCGTTCACAAGTAAATTGAGATGAACACTTTTGCTCCTGCGGTAATGTCTTTCTGCTTCACCTCCCCTCTCCTACCCCCACCCAAAATCCTGAATATAAGAGTAAATATGGAGTCCTAGGGAAGACCTTCAGAAATGTACCTAATTCAGTTTTGAAGGATCAAGAGATCTCGCAGGAAGTCATAGGTGTTGACTAAGAATTTCCTTGGTGGAGGGAATAGTCTGTGCAAAAGTACAGAAAGCATGAGAAATTTGGGGAACTGAACACAGGACTGCACAAATCCCAGGGTTTATGCAGTTCAAACGTCCTCAGAGAACAAGGATGAGAGATCAGACATGGCGTCGGTAAGGCCACATGGTTGTGCATAGCTACCATCTGCTCTGGGTTTTAGCTCACTCCTGCAAAGGTATATATGCACACACATATAATGTATTCTATATAGGTATTTGTGTTCTTGGATCCTTGCTTTACAAGGTTATGTCTTTAATAGTACTCCTGCTCTTTTAGTTTCCATCTAGACTTCTAACTCGGTTACAATATTTTCATGTACCATTTAAGATGACCTCCTCTCCCCTGACAGCCTAAAGTGTTTTTGTTTCATCCATGTCAGCTCCGAGGCATCTTGAACCTTCCTTTTCTGCTATCAGAATAAGTTTCCCTCAAGGATCTTTGAAGAACTCACTTCAGACTTTTCTGCTTAGAGGAAATTCCTTTTGCGCCTGAGAAGACGACAGCTGGCTGTATTAAAAGAAAGCACTGGAATGTTTGAAGACTGTTCCAGAAACTGTGCATTCATTTTGGTTTTAATTTTAGCCCTTGAATTACGTATCTAATATAGACCAGTTTGCAAGAGTAGCTGATATCCCAGCTGACTTCTGTGGCAGGCTGTAGCGCTCTTCCTATCTGCTGCTCTCTAGGCCAAACAGCTGTGCTTTGGATTTGCTCGGCAGGCAGCTGCAGCGTCTGCAGCCTTTGCAGAACACTTTCCTGCCTCAATGCCACACCTGGAAGCCCAGAATGTCACTGGATATGCCAAACTAGGTTGATGCATATCACAGACAAGTCCATCATCGCTCCTTCCTGGACACACTGAAGCTCACAGACATCTGTAAATGATTTGCTGAAAGAAGTGCATTTCTGTTGAGTTAGAGTCTTAATGTAAAGACATATTCATGTTTGGAAAATTCTTTCTTTGTCATGGGCCAAAAGATTCATCCATTAAGTCTATGAAGACTGGTGATGTCTCCAAGCTTGATGATGATGATAATGATGATGATGATGATGATGATGATGATGACAAGCTCCAAGTGTCATTGTCATCATTATCACCAACATTGTCACCATCATCATCATCATCATCATTTTCATTTGCTGGAAAATCAGCTTTGGAAACGCAACAGAATGAGTAACTGCACAGGTTCAGATCCCAAGGAGTGCCTTTCATGTTCCACTCTTGTTCTGAGAGTCACATTTTCTAAGGCCTAGCTTTTGCCAAATCCATACCAGTAGAAAAAAAGCTAGAAGCTTCCTTCTGCTTTGGCCTAGCCTGTCTGCTAGGCATTAATGAGTTAACCCAACAAGTATTTTTGAGTCCCTCACATGTGCCGGACACACACTGGTGATAAGATCCGGCCTTGGCTGTGATTAGTTTCAGACCAGCGTGGGAGGTATATTGGAGAAGGTGCTGATCAACCCACATTACATATTTGTAAGTTTATCCCTTTCTTTCCAGTGATTTGAGGAGAAGACTTTTATAGTATTTAGGATCCTGACAAAAACAAGCTACTTTCCAAAGAGCTGCAGACTTTGAAGGGTTGAAAGGGATTTGGCAATCCTGTGGTCATATTCCCTCAAGGCTGCCTTTTTTCTTTCATTCTCACTGACTTATACATATCTGTGGTTATTTGTCTTTCTGCCTTCCCCTTATCACAATGTGAGTTCCTGGAAAGTGGGCTGGGACATATTAATTGTAGTGTTCGGTTTAGTAGCAGGTGTGCTTAGCTTATTGTAAGTTCTCAAAATGGATTAATAAATTATTGAATGAAAGAATAGTTCCAGAGAAGTAAGTGACTAGCTCAAGGTCAAAAATTAGTGGCAGATTGAGACTCAGATTCAAATTCTCTGACCAGTTGAATCCAATGCTTTTTCTATTTCATTATTTGTATTAAGCTTAGAAACTGAACAAGTAAGAGTTTACTGTGAAAGAGACTGGAGTGGGTTTGGGGTGGGAGAAGCAGGTAACAGAGATAAAATGAAACAAAAAGATGCATTTTAAACTTTAAAGATACCAATTTAGAGACTGGGCTCGACAGTACCTATGTTTTATTCCTTACCAAATAAGAGATTTCATTTTTCCTATAAGCTAAGAGCTAATTTTATTTTCTCATCATTTTCAGTAATTCCAAGATGAGTTATTTGATGAACTGTGATTTTCTATTAATTAATTATTTATCAGTAATTCTTTTTCTACCCTTCTATTAAAAATCTTTGGGGACATTCTCAGGGTCTTAGCACTTTTGAGAGCACAATTTAAAAATTCCTGATGCTTCCCTGACTGGTTTGGCTCAGTGGACAGAGCGTCGGCCTATGAACTGAAAGGTCCCAGGTTCGATTCTGGTCAAGGGCATGCACCTTGGTTGCGGGCACATCCCCAGTAGGAGGTGTGCAAGAGGCAACTGATGGATGTTTCTCTCTCATCGATGTTTCTACTCTCTATCCCTCCCCCTTCCTCTCTGTAAGAAATCAATAAAATATATTTTTAAAATAATTAAAAAAATAAAAATTCCTGATGCCCACCCAACAAGTCATTAATCAAGAAACTGAAATCCAGAGGTCCCTGTAACAAAGATTGTGGGAAACAGAACTCGAGAAGACCCTGAACTTGGTCTCCAGCCAAGTTCTCTTTCTGCAGATCTCAAGATACTGCTTAAAAGATAATATCTGAATTTCTGTGTGTACTTCATTAATACGTAATTAGGACCATTTAAGCCTAGTAATGAGAAAGCCCAAAGGGTGGGAGACCTCAGTCAGACTGACAGGCAGGCTTAGGCAGACCAGCTGAGTCACCATGAATTATTGAAATCGAGGATTTATGAATGGCGTCAAATGAAATTAAAAACAACAACAACAACAAATGCTTGGTATAATCTGGGAAAGAAGCAAGAAGGATTTTGAAAAGAAACAATGTTCTAAATTTTTCTGATGAGGAATTTAGGAAGAAGAATCTTGCTAATCTAAAGAAAAATTTTCTGTAATGATACCATTTTTGTAAAAAAATTAGAGACTCAAATTGTGAAAGAGTATATATACAGAATTCTTAATACAAGTTGTCTTGGGGGAGAAATTATGTTGACCATTTTTTTATTTCTGTTACTTCTTCTTTAAATAGTAAAGACCATAAAAATGCCGGAAACAATCAACAAACAACAAGCACTGGTGAAGATATAGAGAAAAGGAAACCTTTATGAACGATTGGTGGGAATGCAGACTGGAAGCAGCCACTGTGGAAAACAGTATGGAGTTACCTCAAAAAATATAAAATGGAACTGCCTTATGACCCAGCGATTCCACTTCTGGGAATATATCTGAAGAAAACTGAAGCACTAGTATGAAAGAATATATGCACCCTATGTTCATTGCAGCATTACTCACAACAGCCAAGATTTGGAAGCAGCCAAAGTGCCCAGAATATGAGTGGATTAAAAGCTGGGAATACTGCTCAGCCGTTTACAAAAAGGAAATCTTACCCTTTGCCACAGTATTGATGGACCTGGAGAGTATCATACAAGTGAAATAAGCCAGTCAGAGAAAGACAAATATCATACGATTTCATTTGTATATAGAATCTAATGAACAAAATAAACTAAAAGCAAAATAAAAACAAGCTCAGAGATATAGAGAACAGACTGACAGCTATCAGAAGGGAGGGGTGTTGGGGGTGAGTGAAAAAGGTGAAGGGATTAAGAAAAACCAAACAAAACCCAAAACACTCATAGATACAGACCACAGTATGGTGATTATCAGAGGGAACGGGGGTGGGGGGCTGTAGGAGAAAATAAAGTGGGACAAATGGTGATGGAAGGAGACTAGACTTCGTGGTGAACACTCAATACAATATTATTATAGATGATTATTATAGAATTGTACACGTGGAACCTATATAATTTTATTGATCAGTGTCACCCTGATGGATGTTTAAATTAGTTCAAACATTTAGCTATATAAATACTATGATAAGCACCATTTTAAGTACACCTTTGTTTTCTGGTCTTATTATTTCCTTTGAAATACTTTTGGCAAGGGTACTTGCTAGTTCCTTTCTAAGGTTTCCAGATATTCTTTTATGTTTCACAAATTCCTTTCTCTACTTCAAGATTTTAATAATGTTTATTGTTGGATGCTTTAATTTTCTCTATAGAAATATTTAAACCATCCTACATTTATTTGGGATTGCAACATGGGTGGGAAATCTAACTTAACTTAGAAAGTAGTTTTCCAGTTGTCTTGCTGACTATGAAAGAATCTGTTCTTTCCCTGTCGCTTTGGAGTGCTTTCCTAATCATACTAAATTCTTATATTGGATTTAAAATTAAATCGGATTTAATTTTTAGATCTAATATTTATTCGATCCATCTATTTAGATGCAGTACTATAATGCTTTAATTTTTGTAGGTTTACAATAGACAATACCCAATAGGAACATCTTTTATTCTACCTAGGTTTAGGTAGTTTCCTGGTATGTTCTGTAATAATTCCCCTCTGTATGTCTCAACTTTTGGTGAAAATATTCACTTAACAGCCTATGTTAGCGATACTCTCAGGAACGAAGAGAAGGTGATGACAGAAGAAAGTGGATGAAGAACTAAAGCTTATATACATCGAGTGGCCAGATTATTATGACCACCTGACATTTGTAGGCAAATTAGCTATAATTTTGCGCTGGAGTTGCTAGAGGGCAGACCATTATAAATAGGGAAGCAGGTTGTTTACCATAACAGAAGTGATTTTTTTCTGAAGATATGGGTAAACAATGAGATTTAACAGCCTTTGAACATGGAATATATATATACTGAGTGGCCAGATTATTATGACCACCACTCCATCTCCATCAGTACTTCATTGGGCCACCTTTTTCCTTCAAGACTGCAGCAATTCTTCTTGGCATTGACTCCATGAGATGTTGAAAGGTCATGCAAAGAATCTGACACCATGCCTGATGAATAGCAATGTCCAGTTCTGTGAGATTTGATGGTTGTGGAACCAGCTGCCTGATGGCCCTTTTAACTTCATCCCACAAATGCTCAATTGGATTGAGATCTGGTGATTGTGGGGGCCACCTAAGCAAGGTAAAGTCTCCCTCATGTTCTTGAAACCACTCCTGCACAATACGAGCACCATGGCATGGCACATTGTCTTGTTGGAAGAAGCCATCTCCATTGGGATACGCCATCAACATGATAGGATGAACTTGATCAGCAATGATACTTAGGTATGTTGTGCTATTCAGACGTTGTTTCACATGAATTAAAGGGCCCAAATCATGCCAGGAAAACATGCCCCAAACCATAACACTACCCCCACTAGTTTGAAGGGCTG
>PVJC01043991.1:0-14285 GCA_004026665.1 Murina feae
TTAGGGGCAATCGGCATTTGAGAGGTCAGGAGCCAGCAGTCCTGGATTGGGCCTAAACGGGCAGTCGGACATCCCTCAAAGGGTCCCTGATTGGAAAGAGTGCAGGTTGGTCTATGGGACACCACCACCACCCACCACCCCCACTCCGTGCATGAATTTCGTGCACTGGGCCTCTAGTATGTATAATAAACACCTAAGTGACCTTATGGTGGAATGACCAGAATGAACAGTCGCTATGATACTCACTGACCACCAGGGAGCAGACACTCAATGCATGAGCTTTTAAGTATATATACAAAGGGCCCGGTGCACAAAAATTTGTGCACTCGGGAGGTCCATCAGCCCAACCTGTGCCCTCTCGCAGTCTGGGACCTTTCTGGGGATGTCCACCTGCTGGTGTGCCTGGTCAGCCTGGGTGAGGGGCTGATGGCTGTTTGCAGGCTGGCCAAGCCCCCCAGTGGCGTCCCTCACCCCATTGGGGTGTGGCCAGCCTGGGTGCAGACCTGAGGGGCACTTTCAGGCTTTAAGGCTGCCCACAGGACCTTCAGGTTTTGGGCCCCTACTGGGGTATATGGCCAGCCTGGGTGAGGGACTGCTGGCTGTTTTCAGGCTGGCCAAGCTCCCCAGTGGCGTCCCTCACCCCATTGGGGTGTGGCCAGCCTGGGTGATGGGCTGAGGAGTGCTTTCAGGCTTTCAGGCTGCCCACAGCTCCCATTGACCCAATGTCTCAGCAAGGCTGGCTGGATGCAGGTTTCTGGGGTTTGTTTATCTTATATAATTGATACACTGTTCCTTTAAGCCAGGGCCTAGGTAGTTAAGGAAGCCTCCTCTCTGTTTCAGCTCTGGTTTCTATAATGAAACAATGTTTCCCTTAGAAGTCAGGCCCAGCCTGCTGTTTGCTTCAGCTCCCGAGGCTTCTATCATTGATACTTTGTTGCAAATATGTTCTTGCCTGTAGCGGAGAGAAGCCCAGGTGACCTGCAAACAGTTTCACTCCTGCTGCAAGAGAAACTGCCTGTTCACTCAGCTCCCTGAGTGCCAGCCTCCATGTTGGCTGGGTTAATTTGCATACAGCCGCTCTAATTGGCTGGTGGGTGTGGCTTCGGCATCCCAAAGGGATGGTCAATTTGCACATTACGCTTTTATTATATAGGACTAGGGGCCTGGTGCACGAAATTCATGAACTGGGTGGGAGGTCCTCAGCCCAGCCTGCCCCTTCTCACATACTGGAAGCCCTCAGGGGGTGTCCTACTGACAGCTTAGGCCCTCTCCCTGCTCCCCTTGGGAAGCAGGTCTAAGCCATAGTCTGGCCTCCCTTTGTGGGAGGCACCCAGGTTAATCAGGGGAAGCCACCAGCCCCATCACCCTGCTGCTGCAGCCACTACCAGTCACCACAGCCACCAAACCAAGGTGTTTTCATCAAAACGGACTCCAGTTCCTTGACCACGAAAAAATTACAACTCTCTTTAGACATTTTCAAGATGTGTCTTTCATAGGATATGACATTTCTTTCTTTCTTTTTTAATAATCCTCATTTGAGGGTATGTTTCCATTGATTTTTAGAGAATGTGGAAGAGAAGGGAAAAACAGGGAGAAACATCAAAGTGAGAGGAATACTTTCATTGGTTGCCTCCTGCATGAGGCTTGACCTGGGTCCCAACTAGGGAGGACCCTGCCACCTAGGTACATTCCCTTGGTCAGAATCAAACCCAGACTCTGCAATCAGCAGGCTGAGGCATTATGCACTGAGCCAAACTGACTAGGGCAGGATATGACATTTCTTAGCCCTCCAGCAGGGGACCTTCATTTTTTTTCTCCAGGAGTGTGGTGGAAAAACCCTAGATCACCTTTTTGGATTCTTTTTACCCAAGTTACTAAGAATATTACCAGTGGCATATAGGGAGCTTAGCCAATGAGCAGTAAGAAAAGGTGTAGTTCACTCCAATCACTGGCTTCACCCCTGCCCATGCCTGTAACCTCTAGCTGAGGCTGCAGGCCTGGGCAGAAGACCCCCAAGCTCCCCTGATCACCAGCTTCACAGAGCCCAGGCTTCCGCGATCATTGGCTCTGATCATGCCCCCTGCCATTGCCGGCTCTGCCCTTGCCCTACTGGTAGCCTCTGGCCAAGGCTGTAGGCCTGGGCAGGGGATACCTGGGAAGGGGACCCCCAGCCCCTCTGATGGCTAGCTCCACCCCTGCCCCACTACAGCCTCTGACCAGGTCTATAGGCCTGGGCAGAGGACCCCAGACCCCTGCCATTGCTGGCTCCACCCTTGAGCCTCTGGCCAAGTCTACAGGCCTGAGCAGGGGACCCCCAGGTCCTTCCCATTGCTGGCTCTGCACCTACCCAGGCCCTGAGATCAAGGGCTCCACCCTTGCCCCACTTCAGCCTCTGGCCAGGGCTGCAGGCTGCTTTGCTGGCTCCACCAGTGCCCAGACCCCTGCAATCACAGGCTCCACCCTTGCCCCTCCAATTGCTGGCTCTGTGGAGCCCAGGCCCCTGGGATCTCTAGCCTTGCACCTGCCCAGACCTAAGGCCTCTGCCCAGACCTAAGGCCTCATACCACTCCGATCACCAGCTCCGCCCTTGCCCATGCCTGAGGCCTCTGGCAAAAGTCTCTGGCCTGGATAGGGGACCCCCAATCCCCTCTGATTGCCTGTTCTGCCCCTCTGGCCCCCCACTTCCCCCACCACCTGCCTGGCTAACAGGCCTGACCACTTCAGTGGCAGGGCTGAGCGGGACTGGGCGCCAACATCTTGTGGCTATGGGCGCTGCCATATGGTGGCTATGGGTGCCACCATATTGTGGCCATGGGGGGTCGGCCATCTTTGTGATGGAGTGAGGCCTAATTTGCATATTACTCTTTTATTAGATAGGATAAAAGTAAGCTAACACAAAATTAAATTTTGGTTCTTTTTTCACTATGTTAAAAGAACAAGAATTTTCCTCTTTTCAGATATAAGAATTTTTTAAGAACAATTTGGTAAATTATATATTTTCTTCCTATGTAATCCCTCCATAATTTGGCAATTCTTTTTTAAAATTATTATTATTGTTATTATTTTTTTATAAGTTGGAAATTCTTTTTTAAAATATATTTTTATTTATTTCAGAGAGGAAGGGAGAGGGAGAGAGAGAGAAACATCAATGATCAAAGAGAATCAGTATCTGTCTCCTGCACGCCCCACAACCTGGGCATGTGCTCTGACAAGGAATCGAACCGTGACTTTCTGGTTCATAGGTTAATGTTCAACCACTCAGCCTCTCTGGTCAGACATATTTGGCAATTTTTTTTAAATATCTTCACCCAAAATATTTTTTGATTGATTTTATTTATTATTTATTTTATTTTTTAAAAAAAATTTTTATTACATAAAGTTTTACAAAGATTAGTACATATATCTCTTTTTCCCCCTGCCCTTCCCCCAGCCTCCCCTACCCCCCAGTGTTTTGTGTCCATTGGTTATGCTTAAATGCATGCACCAAAGTCCCTTGGCTGATCTGTTACCCCCACCCCAATGTCCCTGTCCTTGTTGCTGTAATTTGACAGTCTGCTCTGTCTCTGTATCTATTTTTGTTCACCAGTTTATTATTTATTTATTTTTAACATTAAAAAATGTTTTTACATTATACAAAAGAAAACAGTAACCAGATTGTAAGTACAAAATAATTAGCCATTTATGTGCAATAAACATTAGTATTTCAAGAAAAAAAAGATTTTAAATATAATAATATTCCCAAAACTGTATTAACATAGTATAATCTCACAAAAGTTGTAGGAATTATTTAAAATTTAAAAATAACAGGATTATTTATATTATGTTCTAAAATATTTTTTCCTCTGGCTCTAATTTTGTTCATAGGTTTATGTTGTTCATTATATTCTACAAATGAGTGAGATTATGTGATATTTATCTTTCTCCAACTGGCTAATTTCTCTTAGCATAATGCTCTCCAGGTCCATCCATGCTGTTGCAAATGGTGCA
This sequence comes from Murina feae, assembly GCA_004026665.1. Classification (NCBI taxonomy): domain Eukaryota; kingdom Metazoa; phylum Chordata; class Mammalia; order Chiroptera; family Vespertilionidae; genus Murina; species Murina feae. The sequence continues at coordinate 3,988 of PVJC01043991.1, forward strand.
ACACAGTATTTTACAGCAGCATAGTATTCCACCGTGTAGATGTATCATATTTTTTAAATCCACTCATCTGCTGATGGGCACTTAGGCTGTTTCCAAATCTTAGCTATGGTGAACTGTGCTGCTATCAACATAGGAGTCCATATATCCTTTCTGATTGGTGGTTCTGATTTTCTGGGATATATTTGTAGAAGTGGGATTACTGGGTCAAATCGGAGTTCCACTCTTATTTTTTTGAGGGAAAAAAAAATACTCTCTTCCACAGTAGCTGCACCAGTCTGCATCCCACCAGCAGCACATCAGGGTTCCTCTTACTCCCCATCCTCACCAAAATTTGTCATTTATTGATTTGTTGATGATAGACATTCTGATAGGTCTGAGATGGTACCTTATTGTTGTTTTAATTTGCATCTCTCAGATGACTAGTGATTTTGAGCATATTCTCTTGAGTTTCTGAATGTCCTCTTTCAAAAGTGTCTATTTAGGTCCTTTGCCCATTTTTTGATTGGATTATTTATCTTCCTTTTGTTAAGTTGTATGAGTTCCTTGTAAATTTCAAAGATAACATTGGCAAATGTGTTCTCTCATGTAGTGGACTTTCTTGTTGCTTTGTTGATGGATGGTTTCTTTGCTGTGCAGAAGTTTTTTACTTTGATGTAGTCCAATTTGCTTATTTTCTCCTTAGTTTCCATTGTCCTAGGAACTGTATTGGTAAAGATATTGCTATTACATATGTCTGATATTTTGCTACCTATGGATTGTTCCAAGATTTTATGGTTTCCTGTCTTATTTTTAAGTCCTTTATCCATTTTGAGTTTATTTTGTGTATGGTCTAAGTTGGTGGTCTAGTTTCATTTTTTTCGTGTATCTGTCCAATTTTTCCAGCACAATTTATTGAAGAGACTGTCTTGACTTCATTTTATTTTCTTGCCTCCTTTGTCAAATATTAATTGAGCATAATGGCTTGGGCTGATTACTGGGTTCTCTGTTCTGTTCCACTGGTCTATATGTCTGCTCTTGTGCCAGTTCCAGGTAGTTTTGAGAACAGTGACTTCGTAGTATAGTTTGATATCTGGTATTGTGATCCCTCCAACTTTGTTCTTCTTTCTCAGGATTGCTGCAACTATTCAGTCTTTTTTTATTCCAGATGAATTTTGGAGAGTTTGTGAAATATGCTATTGGGGAGCAGTGGAGAGGAGCAGACTCATGGACTGTTGAAAGGCAGTGAGCACCCAGCCACACTAACCTTGTACTTTGTAATCCAGGCCCTTACAGCCCCAAACCTGATGAGACCCTAAAGTCTTGGCTTCAGAGATCCCTAGTCTGATGATCTGAGATTTGAACCTCCATACCTGCCCTGCCCCTGTTATTTCCCCTCAGATACTCTTCCACCCTCTGTCCTTGGATTTGAGGGGAATCTAGACTCGTGCCATGTTCCTGGTTAACTCATTCTTGAAGGGAGGTGTGGTGGTGGCAGCAGAAAAGGCGGGGGCCTGGGGAATGTGCTTGGAGGTCTGATCAACAGAGGCAGAGATAGTGGTGGGGGTGGCAGAACTGCCATGCGCATCCTAGGTGGGGTCATTAGCACCATCATTAGTGAGGCAGCTATGCAGTATAACCCAGAGCTCCTGCCCCATGCACCCAGTAGTCCAACATTGAGGCCAATGAGAGTGAGGAGGTCTGGAAGTTCTAGAGATCTTTGCCCAGCAGGCTGGAGATGACATGGAAGTCAGTGCAACAGAACCCATGAACATTCTCAACAAAGTGGTGACCCGACACCCTGATCTGAAGACTGATTGTTTTGGCATTGACACATGTTGCCTCATGGTGGCCTTGGTGGATAGTAATACAACAGGAAAGCTGGGTTTCTAGGAATACAAGTATTTGTGGAACAACATCAAAAAGTGGCAGGCTATATACAAACAGTTTGATGTTGACCATTCAGGAACCATTCACAGGAACCGTGAACTTCTGGGGACCTTTGAGACAGGAGGGTTCCATCTAATAAGCATCTTTACAACACGATCATCCGAAGCTACTCAAATAAGGGAGGGAACATGAATTTTGACAACTTCACCAGCTGCTTGGTCAGGCTGATGCCATGTTCTGTGCTTTCAAATCTCTTGATAAAGATGGTACTGGACAAATTCAGGTGAACATCCAAGAGTGGCTAATTATGTATTTCTGAGTGGGAACCCCAGACCTCTCCCCTCATCACCTCACATTAGGTGTCACCTTGCACATTTTGTTCTTTCCCAGGGCTAATTCTGTTTGCAGTCATGCCTTTGTGGATCCTGCTGACCCACCAGCTTTTCCATATTCCCAGCTGTTGGCAACTAGTTTCTCAGACAACAGCAAGGGCTCAACATGTCCCAACATGCCATGCCCCAAGTGGCTCTAAGACACTAACACACCCTGCCCCATGGGTCACTCCACCTTCAGCACACCCACCCCACAACCCTTCTCATGCACCTGTGCCAAGTTGTGTCACTTCCATTCCCCAGGGGTCCTTCTCTAAGTTCTGGGAGAAATCACCCCAGGCCCTATGCATCCTGGTATACCTGTTCAGTTAACCACCCAGGCATCTGAACTCCAGGTCATAACAGGCCCATATATGCTCCAGTGCCTTTGTATTCTGCCCCCAGCCTTCTAGGCCCTGGAGGAAGTAAATGCATCCCAGTTGCTGCTCTGAGGGGAAAAAAAAAAGCCTCCAGAGACTGCCTCTGCCTACAGATTGATAGGATTCCTACTTGAGTTGTCCCCCAGGCAATCATCCTCAGATGTGGTGAAAGGTTTCTTCAATAGGGTGGGGCAATTTCTTCTGCCTGGAAGCTGATTGTTATTTTTAATATCTTAAATGGCCTCAGGACAAGATATTTTCCAATAGGGTGTGTCAACTGTCTTCCCACAAGGCAAGACAAATGTCTATGTGGGAAAGATGACTTCTGTTGCATGAGGAATGACTCAGCCCAGGAAACTTGGGGTGTCTGCCTTCTGAGCTCTATCCTCTGAGTCCACAGTCTTGGCTTCTGCTTCACAGCTCCAGTCCACTTCACCCTCGCTCTCCTAGAGGACAAGGTGGGTGGTAAACTGGGAGTTTTGTGCATTGGCCCTTTAAGAGGGTGCCTGAATTTTCAGCTGTTACTCCCTGGCAGATAGCACTCTGCTGCTTTTCACAGCCAGATGTTATGTGGGTACCCTTCTCAGTTCTGGTGCTCTCTGCTGGGGGTCCCAGCTTAGAGATGAGATCTCATAAGTGACAACCCCCCACAGCTGAGATATTGTTCTGGGACTTTAGTTGCTGTCTGTGGGCACCTGGCCAATCCTTTTGCACCTCCACCCCTCCTACCAGTCTCTATGTGTCTCCACTTTTGGTCCTCAAGTATCAGGGTTCTCTCCTGCGTGTTTTCCATTGATTATTCAGGAAGTTTTTCTGTATTTTAGTTGTAATTCCAGTTTGTTCCTGGGAGCATGTCCATGCAGCATCCACTTACTCTGTCACCATTTTTTATCTCTCCATTGATTTTAGAGAGAGTGGAAGAGAGAGGGAAAGACAGAGAGAAATATCGATGTGAAAGAAACACATTAATCGGTTGCTTCCTGCATCTGCCCTGAACAATGCCCAGGCCAGGAAGAGCCTGTAAGTGAGGTACATGCCCTTGACCAGAATCAAACCCAGGACCCTCTCATTCACAGGCCAACAGCTCTATCCACTGAGCCAAACTGGACAGGGCAATTTGGCAATTCTTAATGACTGAGTCATGGCAATATGCTTATTTGCATAAATTCAATAAGATCAGTTTTCAATTGTGGTTTTATTACCCACAAGATTTTGAATGGAATGTCATGTCTGAAAGAGACATGCTTGTACTCTGGATGTCTACAGAAAGCATTACGAAATTAAGACTGACCCTGATGCTAATAAGACTCCCTTTGTGAAATCTTGGTACCTTGCTTGATTATTGGGTTCATGGCATTCTTTCCAGGTAAGGAATAAAGGTTGCTTTCCTGAGAGATGCCAGAAAAAAACTTCAAGACATTTTGGGAACCTCAAAAACTTGAGGAATACAACCAAGCTTATAGGTTTTACAGGCAAACCTGATGGAAACCAGGTGGCTCAGCTTCTTTACCCTGAGGGGATAATTAAAGTTAAATTATGACATTTCAGCAAAGCAGGTTTTTATTTTTATTTATTTTTAATATATATTTATTGATTTCAGAGAAGAAGAGAGAGGGAGAGAGAGTTAGAAACATCAATGATGAGAGAAAATCATTGATTGGCTGCCTCCTGCATGCCCCCCACTGGGGCTCAAGCCCACAACCCACATATGTGCCCTTGACTGAAATCGAACTTGGGACCCTTCAGTCCACAGGCTGACACTCTATCCACTGAGCTAAACCACCTAGGGCAAAGCAGGTTTGTCTAGAACATATGTCTGGAGAATAAGGGGTCCTGGGTTCTATCCTAGTCAAGGGCATGTACCTCAGTTGCAGGGTCCTCCCCAGCCTGGTCCCTGGTCAGGGTGTATGCAGGAGGCAACCAATCGATATGTCTCTCTCACATCAATGTCTCTCTCTCTCCCCCCCTCCCACTGTCTAAAAATCAATAGAAAATATCCTTGGGTGAGGATTTAAAATTAATTAATTAATTAAAAGCCTATATGATCAATTGCTATTCTTATAGTGTTTATGCAAATAACCAGGCCAAATTAAAACTAGACAATGTAGTAAATAAATTGGTCTTAATGTGGCTCTTTAATAAAAATGAGGGTGATTTTAGGGGAAAAATTTGTGTTTCAATAGGCTTTATAATACAGTTGTGAATATTAGACTCTAACTCAATTAATTGTCTTCAAAGTTTTATTTCTCACATATGAATTAAATTAGATCCTGAATTTATCTAGTTTTCTTAAATATTTGGCTATAACCCTCCAAACTAATGTTTCATTTTTCTCCCATCCTTTGACTTGGAATTAGTGAGAACTAAATCACTTTTCCTACAACTGGACCATTTGTCATAAGTCTTGTCATTCTAGCTTTTGCCCTAATAATATTAATATTTGTAACACAGTTTGTCTCCACCATGTTACAGGCCCTACTCATGCTCAGGTAATACATCCTGTAGACACCATTGTCACCTTCTCCCATGCCCAGGCCTCATCGTCTCTCTGACAGGGAGCAAGGATCTCTTGGCTCTAAAGGAAAACTTCATTCCTCTTCAGCAGGAAGTAGCTATGGAAGAGACTCTACGCCCCTTTCCTCTGAAAGAATTAAGAACCAAGATTCTTGAGTGGGGACTGTGATAGGCAGTTAGATATGAACAGAGCAAGGACATGGCAGAAAGCCATAAGTCCCTAGCAAAGGACAATTGTAGGGTAGAACCTTGCCCCCAGGGTCTTTTCCTCCCTTAGCATATTGCTAGTCAGCCATTTTGGACTCCCTGGCCTTTCCTCTCTAGAGATAACATCTAGGCCTCAGTTGTATTTCAGCTTCAGGCCCAAAAGAGCAACAAAACCAGCTACAGCTGACCTCAGAACTAGCTGCATTGGATAATAATACTCTGCCCTGATGTCAGCCAATCAATTAGTAGAGACCACAACCTTGAAAAAGTGCTGAATAGTATATTAAGATATTCCCCTGGGACCTCCTCTAAAATCTCCAAACTTAAAATCCTTAGGATGGTGGATGCACTGCCAGGAGCATGCCTGCTCCTTTCCTTTTTCCTCCCCCTTTTCCCTACTCTCTCTTACTACCCCCTCCAAAGTTAGTTACCATTGCCTTCTTCACTCCCGAGCTCTAGGGCCCTTTCTTTACCTCTATAGCTTGTTTCTTAAACCCATTTCTTTTAGGAATTACTTTTTTCTTTTTAACCCTTACCTGATGATATTATTTTCCATTGATTTCCAGAGAGAGTGAGAGAGAGGGAGGGGAATGAGAGAATGGAAGAAACATAAATGTAAGAGAGACACATTGATTGGTTACCTCTGACACACACCCCTACTGGGGCTAGGGAACTTGCAACTGAGATCCCTTCAGTCCATAGGCTGACACTCTCACCCATAAGCCAAAATGGCCAGGGCAGGAATCACTTTTTCTACCTCTATGATTTACCAAATAAATGTTCTCTTACAATTTGGATCTTGACTCTAAATTATTCCTAGCCAGAACTCAAGTACTGAGGTTTCTGAACTCAGGTTTGATCTGACCCCATGGGTCTGACACCTATTGCTATTCCCACTGCCTACAACAAGGACATTATATAGTTAATCTTATAACTCATTCTTCAGATATTCCTGTAAGTCTGCACCCACTCCCAACTCTATTCCCACCTCCACCCATCAGGAAAAGAAAAATATTTAATGCAAAGGATCTGAGGATGAAAAGAGGTCACATACTAAACCTGACAAGCTCATGGTGAGATAGTCCAGTAAGTCAAGACAAGTGGAATAAGGAAAATGAGAAAGATAACTGAACAAAATGACAGAGCGATTAACAGCAGATACAGAAGATCACCTCCCTAGAAATAACATCTGGGCCTCAGTTGTATTTCAGCTCCAGACCCAGAAAAGCAACAAAACCAGTTGGGCAACACCAGGACCAACTGCAATGACTAAGGACCCCTTGCCCTAACACTGACCAATTGGTGGAAACCATGGCCCTGGAGAAGTGGCCCTAGAAACTATGGCCCTAGAAAAGTGATAGTCTGCTGAAACCCTCCCCTGAGTCCCTTATCCCCAATGTTCCACCCAGCAAGAAAGAGATAAAGCCTCAAGACAAAGGCCCCAATGTGTGCTCTCCTTCTGGGGAACAGCCCCCAGCATTCCCTTAGCCCTCGTCTTCCCCCACAGGCCTCCATCTCCTAAACTCTAAGGGATTTCATGACACTTGCAACCAGGGGAGCAATAGGTAGCAGCAGCTCATTGCAGGCTAGTTCCATGAACCTGACCCCAATGTCCTCTTTTCTCTGACTTCTCAGAGAGCTAGGGCAGCCCAGACTAACCTCTCCTGTTGCTTCTTCTATGCTAAGCCTTTTCTTGTTTTACTGTCCCCAGCTTTAATAAATGTTCTCTCATAGTCATCTAGACTTGTGTTGTGAAATTTTTCTTGCACAAAGTCAGGGACCCACATGCTATTGCCTGGTCCTAGGCAAACTTGTCAAGGTACAGGTCACCTTTCTGATAATAAGGGGAGGCCTGTTTGGTGGCCTTACAAACTGAGACCTAAAGTAACCACACAGGAAGGTCTGAAATTTAAAATTTTTTAACTATAAGTCGTTTAGGGCAGGTAGTCATGTCCTAAGCTGCATTTTTCCCTAATAAAGGTTAATCTTCACCTTAATTAAGCCTGTCTGTTATTTTTTTGCATCTGTGATAATATTCCTGATAAACATGCAATAACAACATAACTTCTCTTCTAGCAGACACCTCAAAAAACAGAAGCACAGGCCACACTCCATAACGGAAACCACAAATCCCCTCATTGTTATTATTATGTTAATTGACTTTTAACTGTCCTGCACCCACCTACGTAAAAGAAGTTTGTCTATCATTAAAATTTTTTTATCCATTAAAAATGCTCATCTTGAGAGAGAAGGAATATGGTGGCTGACAGGATGGCAGTGAGGGAGAGAGTGTGAGTGAATAAGGGCGCAAAAGGTGAGTGCGTGGACATGTGTGGTGTGTGTGTGTGAGTGAGTGATAGATTCCACAAGACTTTTGGGGGTTGGAGGACCAGGCTCCCTTAACCAGGCAACCTATGCTACTGCTTTAATTTCTACTGGGGCAGCCAACTCTGCAGTAGAGGCCACACCATCTTGAAGGGAAGAGCTGCTGTGACTGGGAGCCCAAACTCACCTCCACCAGGATGCCCTCAGACAACACCTAGGACCAGAAAGCCACTCTGGCAAGGGACCTGCTGCCTCAGCTGCAGACCCATGAACACTGAGACACCAGCTTCCCCAGATGTAGACTCCTGTGAGTTCTGGAGCATGCTCCACTCCCACTGGACCAGACACTTTAGCCACGGGTGCTGTAACCACATGCAAACAGCCAAGCCTTACACAGCAACCCTGGGCTCCGAGACTACGCACACAAGTAGCCACGCCTTAGGCAACAACCCCAGGCTCCATGAACAGCCAAGCCTTATGCAGCAATCCTGGGCACTGCAACAAAGTGTGAGCAGCCAAGCCCTATGCAGCAACCCCAGGTGCCTCATGCAGCATTCCCAGATGCTAGTGCCCATCAAGCTCAATGCAGCAACATCAGATGCCTCACACAGCAACCAGGGGCTCCGTGACTGTGTGAATTGCCACCACACCTGACATACAGACCCTGGACCAGAAGACTGTGCGACCCATCACCAAACCTGCCACTGCAGTCACAGGCCCGATGCAACTTGACTCCTAGATCCTTTGGTGAAAGCAAAAATGGGGAGACAAGGAAACAACCCCCAAAGGAAAGAAAATGGGGAATTGTCAGAAAAGGAACTAAATGAAATGGAGGCATGCAATTTGTCAGAAAAAGAATTCAGAATAAGGGTCATACAGTTCATAAACCTGATGGATGAGAAAAATCAATAACTTATGTAAGAATTAAGAGGAAATACAGAGTGATATAGCTGCAACAACAAAAAACACTATGGAAGGTTTCGACAGTAGACTAGAAGAAGCAAAGGATCAAATAAGTGAATTAGAAGACAAGGCAGCAAAATACATCCAATCTGAACTGCAATTGGAGAAAAAAATTAAAAGGCAGAAAGAGAACCTAAGGGAGCTCTGGGACAACATGAAATGAAGCAACATATGTATAACAGTGTGCCAGGATGACAAGAAGAAGAGCAAAGATTAGAACATTTATTTGAAGAAATAATGTCAGAAAACTTTCCTGATTTGAGGAAGAAGAAAGTCACACAAGCAGAGTCCCAAACAAGATAAACATAAAAAGACCTGCACCAAGACACATCATAATTATGATGGCAAACATTAATGGCAAAGAGAGAATCTTTTATTATTATTATTACATAAAGTTTTACAAAGATTAGTACATATATCTCTTTTTCCCCCTGCCCTTCCCCCAGCCTCCCCATACCCCCCAGTGTTTTGTGTCCATTAGTTATGCTTAAATGCGTGCACCAAAGTCCCTTGGCTGATCTGTTACCCCCCCCCACCAATGTTCCTGTCCTTGTTGCTGTAATTTGACAGTCTGTTTGATGCTGCTCTGCTTTTGTATCTATTTTTGTTCACCACTTTATAATGGTTATTATTATTATCCATAGATGAGTGAGGACATGTGATATTTTTCTTTCATTGACTGGCTTATTTCACTTAGCATTATGTTCTCCAGTTCGATCCATGCTGCTGCAAATGCTAAGAACTCCTTCATTTTTACAGCAGCATAGTATTCCATTGTGTAGATGTACCACAGTTTTCTAATCCATTCACCTGCTGATGGGCACTTAGGCTGTTTCCAAATTTTAGCTATGGTAAATTGTGCTGCTATGAACATAGGGATGCATATGTCCTTTCTGATTGGTGTTTCTGGTTTCTTGGGATATATTCCCAGAAGTGGGATCACAGGGTCAAAAGGGAGATCCATTTTTAATTTTTTGAGGAAACTCCATACTGTTCTGTACCGTGGCTGTACCAGTCTGCATTCCCACCAGCAGTGCACGAGTGTTCCTTTTTCTCCGCATCCTCTTCAGCACTTGTCGTTTGTTGACTTGTTGATGATAGACATTCTTACAGGTGTGAGATGGTACCTCATTGTTGTTTTGATTTGCATCTCTCGGATGATTAGTGACTTTGAGCATGTTTTCATATGTCTCTTGGCTTTCTCAATATCCTCTTTTGAAAAGTGTCTATTTAGGTCCTTCAACCATTTTTTGATTGGATTGTTTGTCTTCTTTTTTTTTTAATTTATCTTTATTGTTCAGATTATTACAGTTGTTCCTCTTTTTTCCCCCATAGCTCCCCTCCTCCCAATTCCCACCCCAACCTCTGACCTTGCCCCCCCCATTGCCCTCATCCATAGGTGTACAATTATTGTCCAGTCTCTTCACACATCCCCAACACCCTTAACCCCCAAAAATTGTCAGTCCACTCCCTTTCTATGCCTCTGATTCTATTCTATTCAACAGTTTATTCTGTTCATCAGATTTTTTATTCACTTGATTCTTAGATTCACTCGTTGATATATATTTGTTGTTCATAATTTTTACTTTCCTTTTTCTTCTTCCTCATTCTCAAAGGATACCTTTCAGCATTTCATATAATACTGGTTGGGTGGTGATGAACTCTTTTAGCT
>PVJC01043992.1:0-14293 GCA_004026665.1 Murina feae
ATATTTCATATCTTTGACTTGCTTCTTGTGATCCTCTCGTCTGCTGTTGGATGTCTGTATAATATTCTTCATTTCAGTCAGTGTATGATTCATTTCTAGTTGGTCCTTTATCATATCCTTGAGGGTCTCATTAAATTTATCGGCAGTCTCTAGCATTTTCTTGAAAAACCTAATAACCGTGGTTTTGAACTCTATATCCCTTCGTTTTCTTTCCTCCATTTCTGTCATTTGTGACCTGTTTTGTCTCCGCATTTTGGCTGCTTTCCTTTCTGATTTAGGCGGTCATTGCGAGGGATTAACCTCTAAGCCACTTGGTTATGAGAGTCAGCTGTGTCTACAGTGGGAGAATTTCTGTGCTGGAGACACCCTTATGGGGCTAGAGTTGTTTCAGTGGAGCTTTTATGCTCACTGCATCTGCCCCGAGTGTGTTCCTTGTGGATCTGTTTTGTTTAGGTTAGTCCCACTCTGGCCACTGGGTTGGGGCTGGCTCCTGTATCTTTAAGGAGGCGTTGATTAAGTCTGTGCCTTAGTCTACTCAGTCTTTTATCTGCAAAAGCCTCTGACGCAGCTTGGGAGGGGCGGGGCCTCGGGGAGTCTGCAGGGCAGGGCGGAGCAAATAGCTATGGTGCTTTTCAGCGCTGCGCTGAGAGACACCAGGTCTCTGTGTCCCACGGTAATTGCTGCAAGCAACGCTGAGAGAAACCCGCTTTGGGTTTCCTCCCGGTGCCAGTCAGTCCCCCTTCTCCAGGTGTCTGGGTCCTCAGAAACTTGCTTGGAATTGGAGTTCAGAGCCGCTGGGGACTTGTGGCTCTCTCCGTTTTGGAAAAGAACCGCGTCCCCCAGCGCCAGCCCTTCCCCGAGCCCCGTGCGCACGCCTCCGTACCTCTGTACTTTGCTTCCGCTGCTCCTCTGAGTCTCAGACTCTTCTCTAGTTGTAGGATTTTCACTCAGCCAGCCTTCCTGTGGGTGCGAGTGGTGTCCATGTGTTCTTTTCGAGGTGTTTCTGAAATAGTTGTTCACGGCTGCATTTACGGTGTCTACCCTATGCCGCCATCTTGTTTCCTGGATCTGTCGATATGTTTTTTAAGTCTCTTTTAGTCTGTAGGTCCCTTTCTATTTCCATGTTATGTAAATTATTTGTTCCAAGACTATTTGGCTTGCAGAATTTTCCATAGTTTGAATTTTGTGGATTGTATCCCTGCCGTGTACTTATCATATTTCTTTGTCTTCTGTCTGTATTTCTTACAAATTATTTGGCCAGGAGGCTTGACCAGGTTCAGATTTGATTTTCTTTTTTGTGTGGGGGCGGGATAAGGCTATTTCATAGGTTGTGTTTGGTTCTTCCATGAGGAGCACATATTGACTCTCTCTTTTTATGAGGTTAGCAATCTTTATTAACAATCTTTGCCTTGATCCATTAATTCATTAGAGGCTCTAAAATGGTGACAATTCAATTCTATTATTTCTTCTTTAGTTATTATACTATTATTGTGTACAGTATATACATTTATCAGCCAGAATACTTCTAAAAAGAGAAACTCATGCTCAATTTACTACCACAGGTTGGGCATTTTTCTATTTCATAAATCAAAGTGTTAATAATTCATCCACCTTTTCCCTATAATATTAATTCTTAGGCATGTTTCATTTGGTCGAATTATTTCCCCCTTTTCACCCTTCTTTTCTCCATGCCCCCTTACCCCTCCCTTCAGTTTTCTCTTGTTCCCTTTGGATTTGGTTCTGCAAGGACAGTCACATCAGTGGTCACTAGGAGGCCATGAAAAGAGCTGGAGATTCTAAGTGTTCAGAAATTACATTTGAAAGATGTTTTCTTTTTGGATCTTCAAGAAAATGTAGTGGTTTCCTAGAAACACTGGCCACGTGCTACTAGATTTACTGGAGACTCACCTGATCTGGTCAGGTTTTCCTGGATTCCTTGATATTTGGAGGGTAGAGCTCACTCTGGAATTTATGTGTCTGATTTTACCTTATTATTGCTTTCAGCCCATTCTTGAAGTTTATAAGTAGATAAGTAAGCTGGTTGTTGTTCAGAGTTAAATCAATATTTGTACTGATATTTGTACTGATGATATAAGATGCTGTCCAACACTAAATCAAAGAATGTTGTGATTTCCCACAAAATTGCTCTTGGTCCACAGAATTTGGGGCTCAGCCTTTGTTGAGTAGCCTTTGTGATAAGGTGGGACCTTTTTAGGTAAATGAACTTTCAAAGACTAAGGCACCTTTAAAGGCTGGATTGGGTTGAAGGACTTCACCCAAATGTCCTGACCAGTCCGGGCTGGGATAATCATTCTCCTCGAGTTGGACCTCAATAGGCACTTTCGGGAAAGAACTCCGGAGTAAGAGTCAGGAGGTAGGCTTGGTTCAAACGTAGGCACGGCCATTTTCTAAGAGGGTCTCTAGACAAGATTGGAATCTCTCTGAGCCTTATTTCCTCCACTTGTCAAATGGTAATGGGTATACCCTTGCCACCTCTTCAAGGCTGTTGTGAAAATCAAATAAGATAATGTAGGTGTTTGATAGCCTCAAAGCCCTATGCAAATGAAAAATACTTCAGACACCATTTCTTTAGTTGTGAAAAATGGCATAGTTAGCCTTGGCTGGCATGGCTCAGTGGTTAGAGTGTTGGCCCTCACACTGAAGAGTCTAGGGTTTGATTCCTGGTCAAGGATACATACCTGGGTTGCAGATTCGATCCCGGCCCTCATTGGGGTACATTTGGCAACCAATCAATGTGTGTCTTTCCTCTCCCCTCCCCATTTCCTTTCTTCTCTCAATGGAAAAAATATCCTTGGGTGAGGACTTAAAAAAGAATGAAAAGAATAACATAGTTAGGATAAAGAATATATCTCACCTTCTTAACATTTTGTTTTTCATTTTTTTTCTCGTCGTTATACACATATCAATTTTTTACAGACGAAGTCATGCTAGGGTATCATTTTATAATTTTCATGTTTGGTTTAACATTTTGCTATTACTATGGCTCTGCATGCTGCATTATCTTTATAATAATTATTTATTTGGTATTACCATGGTTGAACATTTCAGTGATTTCATTTCTACATGTAAAACTGCCGTGAACATTTTTGTGCATGAATTGTTTCCTTAGAATAAATTCCCAGGGGTGTAATGACTGCGTGAAAATATATGGGCATTTTAATGGCTCTTAATAGATTTTTCCATATTGCTTTCCAAAGGCTAGTAACAATGAAACTGACACCAGCAATGAATGTGGGCTGTTTAAAGCGATCATTTTAAATCAATTATTCACCAGCCGTATGTGAAGGCATGTCCCAGGACCCCTGCCTGCCAGGACCTTCCGTTTCTGACTCACTCATTCAAGAGAAATAAGGAAATGAAACACAGAGACCTTGTACAATGACTAAACGAAGAGCTGAATTCGTTAAAATTCTAGAAAAGCCAGCGGGTTGTTCCTGTAGGTAATGCTCGCTTGCCTGTTTGATTTTACAGGCTTAGTAATATTTTTGCCAGTGTTCTGGAACACACAGAGATATAACACTGCATTGTCTGAATCTTTTATAAAAGCATATGTAGAAGCAGTATTTTTCCTCATGCTAGTTTTCAAGAACTTATCTTTTTATACCAGTCAAGGTCTTTTTTGTTTTGTTTTGTGTCTGAAGGTTAAGTAGGTTATGTTCCAAAAACATGACTTAACATGAGTAGATATTAATGTGTACAATCTCAAGCTATGGAATTATAATAACATCCATCATTTGAACATATAGATATTTTAACTTTAAAAGCTCCTATCTTGTGTTTTTCTCATTTGATCCCCACAATAACTGCACACGCTGGGCTGGGCTGGGCTGGCCTTGTCATCTCATTTGACTGACAGGGAGACTGAGGTACAAGGAGAACTGTCTAAGATTAGACCACTTCTCAGAGCTGCCAGCCTCCTATCTTGGCTCCTGGCTTTTTTCATCCAACTGCACAGTTTTTAAAAACATTCTTCCTTCATGTCCATACTGTGCTTCACACTTACTTAAAAAATATATGGTTATATAGGGTTAGCTGGTCTTTATAAACTGCTCTCTTGCAGAATGGTGTTGGCTTATTATTATTAAACATGTTTTGATTGACTTTCAGATAGAGAGAAAGGGGGGGGAAGGGGAGAGAGAGAGAGAGAGAGAGAGAGAGAGAGAGAGAGAGAGAGAGAGAGAGAGAGAGATATTAATTGGTTGTCTCCTATATGCCTATATGTACCTGACTGGGGATTGAATTCATAACCTGTGTATGTGCCCTGACCAGGAATTGAACTGGTGACTTTTTGGTGCATGGGAGCAACTGAGCCACACCAGCTGGGGCTATTTATCATTATTATTATTTTTATGACAGTTGTGGGACCAAAGGAGTTTCTTAGTTAATGTCATGGCAATAGCTGTCATAAGCTGAGTGGCCAGTATGTGTTGGGCACTTCTTACTGTTTTAATCCCCATCACAACTCTGTGAAAAAGAAGATGTTATCACTCACCATATGCAGTTCAGAGAAGTGAAGAACTTTTCCAGTTTCATAGAGCCAGGAGGTGACAAAGCTAGAACTTAAACCCTTTTCATTTGAATCAAATGACCTTCATCTATACCACACAGCTTTCCTTAATGGTCACTTTTCAAATAGTTACTATAACAAAAATGAATTTCTCCTTACTATAAAAGAAACATATGTCAACCAAAGAGTACTTGAAAATATAAAACATTACAGCCAAACAGCGTTAGGCTATGTTTTTTCATGCACAGGACCTAATGTAAGATCTTATAAAGACTCATATTTCATCCCAGAGATGAAAGCATGAAGTTTAAGCCTGCAGTCAGCATTTTTTCTTTTTGCCTCACCCCTCTCCCTAACCGCCCCCACCCCCCAGTCTAGCTTTCTGCAAAGCTTAAAGGTTTAACTCAGTTAAATCCCACCTACCTGGGTTATGTACTCTCTTGTTTCCGGTCTTGTACTTATTTTGTTTGTTCACTTGGGAAGAAAGCAAACACGACAAAAAGAAATCAAGCCCTGACTTGGAACAGTAGCTAATAGAGCATCTTAAATCAACACAGCCAATGTAACTTGTACTGATTCAAGTAATAATTTTTGTCTCCACCATTTCACATTGTCTGTACTACCAAAACTTCCAGATACTCAGCCGGGGAACAATGGGAGGCCCAGGTGTTTATTAGTATAGCGCTCATCTTTGGTTTATGAAAAGGAGCCATTGACAGTCTTGTCTCCTAGACCTCCAGCGTCACACCCTGCCTTTTGACTACATTAAAGTGGTAGCAGAAAGCATGCCTTGAGACACAATAGAGCAACTTAGCAGCCACCCCAGAGTTGGAGTTGGTATTAGGTTACCCTTCTGCATTTTTTTTCATACCATACCTGTTTACAGGAAAGCTGGGACAAGGTCAGGGAAAGTGTGTAGTTGTTATCAGCTCTGCTGAGGCCACACCTGAATGAAAAGTTGGGTGCTGAAACAAGATCAAACTTGAGTGCTATTTGGAACTTAAAACAGCACACACACGTCACTGTAGAAATGAGCCTGCCTCACAGAATTGTTTTAAAGGGGACCAAAGCCCAGCCTCGGCAATTAATTTTAATTTGGCTGACATTTCTTGTGGGTCTATTTCTACGTGCGGCTCTGTGCTCCAGGGCCCGGGGTGTGCCCCTGGAGCCCAGACTGGCCACAGCTGAGGATCCCAGCAGTTAGCAGGCAGGCCCTCACGACACATACCCTTGTAGAATTCCATTTATCACACTGATTATTCAAATCCACAACAGATTGGCTCCTGTTCTCGGAAACAAATTCCAAATAGTAAAAGCTTGATGGAGCATAATTAACCTATATCTTGTTCTGTCCCCTGACCCTGGTGATATACAGATCTTCTTTAACGTTCTGTTCGCATTCTAGCTGCTGGCATGCTGACTCTTTTAATGAAATTCATATCTGGTCTGGGAAGCTGTCATTAGATGAAAATTATTACTGAGCCTGCAAGCAAGTCTCAGATGATTTTGAGAACCTCCAGAATTAATTATGTTTAGAGACACTGCAAGCTACATTGGGTCAATCTGTTTCTTCTCATTTCAATTAAATTGAATTTACCAAACATTCGTTGCATTCCTACTGTGTGCCAAGCCCTGTGGTTACAAAAATGAACGGTGCATGGCCTGTGCCCCAAAGCGTTCCTGATCTTGCAGGTTTGGAGTCTATCATTCTTCCTTACTAGTCTTGCAGCGTATTCTACTCTCCCACCCCCACTTCCTTTTTTGTTGTTGTTGTTGGGGGGTCAGGGAGAGGGGTGCTGTTTCTTTTGTTTACACCACATGTGGGTGGGTTTTCTTCCATCCAGTGTCTAAACTCTCCCAGCCCTGTTCCTCCCACTGCTGTAGCTTTCCTAATTCTAGGGCCATACCCACTCTGGGAAGATGGGCTTATGCATCTGGGTTTGAAAAAGAGGCCAGTTGTCATAATCAGAGAATTGGAGCCAAAAGCTTGGTGAACCATGGATCTGTCAGGGGGAAAAATAGGCTGCGTTTTTCTGAGTTCTGGGAAGAAAAGTGGTTGTGATTTTAATTCCCCTGAAGTATTTGTAGGGAAGGAAGAAAATATGCAGAAGACTCCCGTCTTTTCATTCCTCATCCCACTTAGAAGAGTCCCCAAGTCATCACAGACCATTTGCTGGCCTGGCTAAGGATGCCTGTTTAGAAGTTTTAATTGAAAATTTGGCTTGATGTTTTTAGCTCAGACCTACAGATGAGAATCTACATTTTGAGGCACAATTCAAAATGAGCAATTTGCCTTGAAAAACAGGCATATTTTCCAGCTTCCTATGACTAATGGCACATGAAGGGAGCCTAGTAATCACATAATTAGTTTGCCATTACTAAGAAATCATTTTCAGAGTCCATGAGATGCGGTTTGCAATAGCTTCAGTGGTTCTGCACCAACAACCTAGACTTTGGAGGCCTGCATTTGAGGACAAAGGCCCAATTTTCATTGATGGAGCTATGGGGAATTTTTCTAACAGGGGGATAAAGCTTGGTTAAACTAATTTTCTTTGTATTTTGTTTAGAATCCAACCCTTGGGCTGGATTCAGGAAAACACTTCCCAGAGGATTTGTAAACTTCTCACAGATCTCAGGCCCTGCTCAAGTTTATATACTTGCCTTGATTCCATGCTGAGTTTGAGAATTTGATGGATCATAAACCTTTTGTAAAATTCTTACAGCCTGTAATACTATAAACCATGATTCCAAAAAGACTGGGCCATTTAATTTATTTATTTATTTATTTATTTATTTATTTATTTATTTATTTATTATAAACTAAAGGGAAGTAAACTGTGAACAGCATTTATGCATTTGAAAATAATTCTTGGGGTAGTTGGTATTTAACAAGAGAAACTCAAGTGATTCTATATAACAAGTAAACTGGAGAGGATTTTCCTGTCTAGTGTTCCCTTTTAGAAGATGAGCTACAAGTTAATAATTGTTGAAGCAGGTGATGGATATTTGAGAGTTTTTAATCTCTCTAATTGTTTTATGTTTGAAATTTTCTGTAATAAAATATATAAAATTTCAAAGAAAGAAGAGGCTAAAAAATATAAAAGAAAATTAAAAAGAAAGAGAGAGGAAGTGGAGGAGGAGGAAACTTGAGAGAGAGAGAGAGAGAGAGAGAGAGAGAGAGAGAGAGGGAAAGAGAGAGAGGTTAACCCTTTGCCATCTATCGGACACTGTGGCCTGTGGTAATAGGTCAAGTACTTAATTACATTTGGGGCATCCAGGTAAAGAAATTTTGTGGTAAAATACTGTATCTCTAGAGCTAGTGAAAATAATATTTAGTAATAATGGTCCCTTACAGCACACTTAATACTTATGAGGACCACATGAGCATAATCGCACTTACCTTCCCAACCACACCTTGATATAACCAGTGTTAAGATCTGTATTTTTAGCAGTATGAGCACTGAGGCTTACAGAGGTGATATGACTTGCTCCGGGTCACACATCAATGGCAGGTTATCTGCAACCAGAGCCCAGGCCCCAAAGCAGGTCTATTTTATAATAACCTTCTAAGGGGTAATGAAGCTTGGGTGCAGAAGAACTTTTCTCTAGAGTTGTGAAGGTCTGTTTCTGTAAAGCTATCCACCCACGTGTAGTGGAAATCCTGAATCCTGCTCCTGTAGCTTATGACTGTGTGACCTCAGGCAGGATTGAGCCTCTCTGGGCCCTAGTTCCCTCATCTGTAACACCAAGCACATAGTAGGCATAGGAGCATAGAGTAGGTACTGAATGGAGCACGGCTACCATTTTCTGCCTGGCTCTGTTCCAGTGAGCACACACACTGTTCCAATTTCCATGATAGAAGAAACCTTATCAGATGGACTTAATGAGAAGAGGCTTAAAAGCGGACCTCACCTTTATATAAATAGAATATGGAGTCTAGGGTCTACTTGAAATTTGTTTCAGCAGCCTGACCTCTAAACTATTTTATTTTCTTACCCACACACGCAAAGGTATTTTTATAATTGCTTGTGAGACGAGGGTGAGTCATCTCATTACTACTGAGTCATCTCTCCAGTGCTGGGAGAAGGATGAGCAAGGGCTCGTCAGGGCTGATCTCAGCATCTGAGGAAGTGTCTAAGTTCTTTGCATTGGTTTGATTATTTTCCTATTCTTCCTGGGAGCCAGAGATAGTATTAGGAACAAAATGGTATAATCAGGGTTAGCTACTCAGAGGCTAAATGTATTTAGATTTACTGTTTCACAGGATGTAAAAACAAAACAAAACACACACCCAAAATTGGTTAACTCAGTGAAAATTTAGATTAGCTACATAAGCTCCTTAAAAAAAGAAAAGATATAACTAATTTAATCAAGACAATAACTCAATAACCCCTAGAAACCAGTCCAAGGAAAGTAAAATTAATTTAATATCCTTAAATGTGTCATGCCACATGCTGAATTGATAAGAACATGAAGAAGAAGAGCATATAGAACACAGAGGGAAGTTTCTGTCTTTTTAAATTCTTTATTGTTAAAAGTTTTACGTATATTTCCTTCCCCCACCCCCATTGACCTCTCTTCCCCCCCTGCTCCTGCCCCCCAGCACATGCCCTCACCCCCCTCACCAAGGTCTGTGTTCATTGGTCATGCTCATATGTATGGATATAAATCCTTGGGTTTATCTCTTACTACCCCCCTCCCCTACCTTCCCTCTGAGGTTTGATAGTCTGTTCCATGACTCTATGTCTCTGGATCTATTTTTGTTCATCAATTTGTTGTTCATTGCATTCCACAATGAATGAGATCATGCGATATTTATCTTTCTCCAACTGGCTTATTTCACTTAGCAAAATGCTCTCCAGGTCCGTCCATGCTGTTGCAATGTTAAGAATTCTTTCTTTTTTACAGCAGCATAGTATTCCATTGTGTAGATATACCACAGTTTTTAAATTTTTATTTATTTTAAATAAAAGGTATATATTTTTTATTGGTTTCAGAGAGGAAGGGAGAGGGAGAGAGAGATAGAAACATCAATGATGAGAATCATTGATCAGCTGCCTCCTGCATACCTCCAACTGGGGATGGAGCCTGCAACATGGGCATATGCCCTCACTGGGAATCGAACTGGTTCATAGGTTGATGCTCAACTACTGAGCTGCACTGGCAGGACTGTACCACAGTTTTTTAAACCATTCATCTGCTGATGGGCACTTAGGCTGTTTCCAAATCTTAGCTTTAGTAAGTTGTGCTGCTATGAACATAGGGGTGCATATATTCTTTCTGATCGGTGTTTCTGATTTCTTGGGATATATTCCTAGAAGTGGAATTACTGGGTCAAATGGGAGTTCCATTTTTAATTTTTTGAGGAAACTCCATACTGTCTTCCATAGTGGCTGTACCAGTCTGCATTCCCACCAGCAGTGCATGAGGATTCCTTTTCCTCCACATCCTCACTGGCACTTGTCATTGGTTGATTTGTTGAGGATAGTTATTCTGATAGGTGTGAAATGGTAACTCATTGTCATTTTGATTTGCGTCTCTTGGATGATTAATGATTTTGAGCATGTTTTCATATGTCTCTTGACTGGAAAGCATGTGCCCTTGACTGGAATTGGACCTGGGACTCTTCATTCCTTAGGCCGATGCTTTATCCACTGAGCCAAACTAGCTAGAGTCAACACCATTTATTGAAGAGACTGTCTTGACTCCATTGTATGCTCTTGTCTCCTTTGTCAAATATTAATTGAGCATAATGGCTTGGGTTGATTTCTGGGATCTCTGTTCTGCTCCATTGGTCTATTTGTCTGTTCTTGTGCCAGTACCAGGCAGTTTTGAGAACAGTGGCTTTGTAATATAGCGTGATATCTGGTGTTATAATCACTCTAACTTCATTATTCTTTCTCAAGATTGCTGTGGACCATGCATGTATCTAACAACATCATGAATCTCTCTTGACTTTTGTTCCTCACCAGCACTACTCCCCCATCCACAATTAGGATTGTGGTACTTGACTGTGAGCTCTTGAATATAGCTGACTATACAAGGGCTTTCTTCAAACCTCTTTAGAGACATAGAAGAACTTACTGCTATGAAACAAACATTTTCATACACTTTGTTAGGTAGGCTTTCTTATCACATAAAGAAAGCAATACATTTTTCCAAGTGCTACAATTCATTTTTATAAAGATTTAAAAAAATGATATTTAGAGAGAGAGAAAGGGAGAGAGAGAGAGAGAGAGAGAGAGAGAGAGAGAGAGAGAGAGAGTTGTGAAAGCAGAACATCAATTGGTTGCCTTCTGCACAACACCGGGGTTAGAGCCTGAAACCTGGGCATGTGCCCCGACTGGGAATAGAACTGGAGATCTCTCAGTGCATGGGATGAAGCCCAACCAGCTGAGCCACACTGGCCAGGCACTTCAGTTAATTTTAACATCAAAAGTTGATTTGCCATGATATGGACACTGTAGCCCATGGTAATAAGTCAAGCACTTAATTAAGTTTGGAACATCCCAGATAAAGAAGCCAGTGGAAGTTTTCCCAGTTGTTTTTCCTATAAGAAGGCTTTCATATTCTGAGTCATCTACACCTATAAAAGAATACAGGTAACATGCAAATTGGTGTCACTCTGCTATGCCCGCCAGCCAATGAGAGTAATATGCAAATTAACCCAACAAAGGTGGGGGTTAATTTGCATACACAGGCGAAGCAAAGACTGAAGACAGCATGGGAGAAAGCCAAGTGCTGTAGAAGGGGGTGAAGCAGCAGAGAAGAGAACTAAGCTGAGGCAGCAGAGTCAGTGAAGAAGGGAGGGAGCGAGGAAGCTGAGATGGTAGGGAGCAAAGCAGTGCAGAAGGGAGGGAGCAGAGGCAGCAGAGATGGGAAGGAGTAAAGTGGTAGAGAAGGGAGGGAGCGAGGCAGCGGAGGAGGGAGCGAAGTCCTTGGCAGGCTTTGCTCCCTTCTCTGCTTCACTCCAGCTCAGGAAGCCCTATTCTTGCAGAAATAGGCCGAGGAAGCCCTATTCTTGCAGGAATCTTCCTGCAACTGGTCTCTAGTTTATATTATAAAAGAGCTTCTTATTTATAGCTTCACTGTTAGACACTGACAGGAGACAAAGTAAAACATTATCAAGGAAAAGCACATGGTGCCTCTTAAATATTATTCAGCAGTTTTAAACGTTTAATCTTTCTGAGAAGGGAGCCTTTAACTATTTTTTAGAAACCACTTCAGTTTTCAAATTAACTGCCTAATATATTTTGTCTTTGCAGCATGCTTTAGTAGTTACATATTTGACCAAATTCCCTTTAACATTACGGGGGTTATATTGGAATAATTACTTTAGACTTGGGCCCAACACAGATTTCTGAATAGGCAAATTCTAGATAATGGGTAAAAAGTTTTGGTGTCCATGTGTCAGATGATGGTAGGAGAAGGGAAAACTCATAGTTCAGATGCTAGTACACATTTTATTTCTGGCCTCCATTTGGTGAGATTTCCTTAGAATACAAGGGAACTACCTTGTGGAGGCTGCTCATTGTTAAATGGATAAGTGAGACTCTGACATGTGCGAAATCCCGAGAATTACCTTAAAAATCTGTTTTCAGAAAAAAACAACCCTTCAGTCAGCTGCCCTTCCAATACAGGTGGTCTCCCAGGCAGCTTTTTCTGTGTGAACAAATGAACAAGTGGCGGAATCTGACCGTTCCATTAGTGAATAAGCTGCTTTTGCAGAAAAATGCAAACTGGATTAAGGCTGGATTTTCTCAGAAAAAGGATAGGATCTAAGACCTGAGATTGGTATTTGGTTTTGACATACACAATACCCTTTAGTGATTGGTCCAATAGTTGGCAGTAGATCAGGAAAGGAAGTCTAGCCAACTCCCATGCACTCAAGGGGAGGATCTGAAACTTGTGCCTTGGGAGCCTGGATGGGCTGGGCTAGCTCAGGGCAAAATTGTGAAGAAGGGAAAGCCTGATTTTCAGATGCACTCCCACCTCCAACTCAGGCATCTAGTAAATTCTAATGGTGGTACCACAGCTGTCATTTCCTACCTGAGCCTAGATGGGTTGTTTGGGATTCATATCTCAAAAGAAACAAGAAAGTAGTAAAGCAAATGACAAAAACCAGCATTTTATGCCTTTATTTATGATTAAAAGTTAGTAGATACTAATTTCAGAATACTTGGAATATCAGTAAAGAATAAAGACAATGAGTTACTCTCTATCCATCATTCAGAAATAATGATATTACATTTTCTGATTATTCAATTTCTATTATACATCACACACATTTTGGTTAGGAGTTGGGGGTATCACAGTTGACCCTTAAGATTATTTTTTACATTTTTCACCATCAAGATTTATTTGTCCTATATCTCATCCCTTTAAGATTTGGTTGAATACTAGAGGTACAGTCTGTTCTGTTACAGCATGATATATGCACCCCTGAGAATATTCATGCTCTGCATAACTGCAGAGTAAAAACCATACTGCTTGTGGGAAGATGAGATTAAAGAGGCAACACTCAAAAACTTTCTTAGTATAATTGTTTGTACATTTTGCTGCAGAGATATTTTTGCATTTGATAATTAGATACTATCTCAGGCATCAGTGGAGATTTAAGTAATCTATAGCATAAGCAGCCTCCTAATATCCCCCAAATTCTGAGGTCTGAAACATATGCCTTCAAAGGCTTTGAATAAAGACTGGATCTGTAAGGGGGAAAAATGTGTAACTCATTTTAGGTAACACATTTCCGTTTATCAGGAACCATCAGTGCTATAACATTAGGCACAATGGCAGGCAGCCAGGTGTAGAGAATGGAGGGCGGTGTGACTGACCACTTACTTCTTTCCTTGTTGTTTTCTTTGGCTCCATGATGCCATATTCTAGTCCTTCTCCTTCTACTCTAGCTGTTCTTTCTTAGATTTCATTTAGTGTTTCTCTTCTTCTGCCTATCTCTAACATCAGTGTTTCTAAGGTTGGGGGTGGGGAGGGTGAAAAAGGTGAAGGGATTAAGGAGTACACATTGGTTGTTACAGAATAGTCATGGGGATGTAAAGTACAGCATAGCGAATAAAGTTAGTAATATTCTAATAACTAGTGCTGGATGGGTGTGGGATTAATTGGGATTGTCATATATTAAGCTATGGTAATGTCTGGTCACTGGTGAACCCATGATTCAAATGCATTTTAGAGATTGGAGTCCACTATGTTAAATAATAGTATTCCTTAACAACCTTCCCCATATTCATTTCTTAGTCTCATTTTGGACTCAATCAATCAATGGTCACTTTATCAGACATCACATATCAGCCCACATAATATATTTATTTCTACTCTCGGCTTCAGACTCTTTAATATGTATATGATTTCAGAGAGGAAGAGAGAGACAGAAACATCAATGATGAGAATCATTGATTGGCTGCCTCCTGCACGCCCCCTACTGGAGACCCAGCCCGAAATCCAGCATGTGCCCTGACCAGGAATTGAACTGTGATCCTGGTTCATAGGTTGACACTTAACCACTGAGCCACATAAGCCAGGGGGCCTTCAGACTCTTATGACATGTCCTATCGGCTTTACAAAGTCGATATATTTAAATCTAGACTCATCTTCTCCTGCAACCATAATCACTCCAGTTTCCCAGACAAAACTCTCAGCTCATCTTTGATTGTTCTCACTGTCTTTTTGCTTGTCCCGCTGGGTGGGTTTTGCTTCTTCATATTTCATATCTTTGACTTGCTTCTTGCGATCCTCTCGTCTGCT
>PVJC01043993.1:0-14293 GCA_004026665.1 Murina feae
AATGTCTGTTTGCAACCTGGCCAAGCTCCCCAGTGGAGACCCTCACCCCAGGGGGTGTGGCAAGCCTGGGTGAGGGGCTGAGGGCAGTTTTCAGGCTGGCCACAGCTCCCACTGACCCTACGGGCCACCCGCCTAGGAAGCTGATGGTTGGGTGGCGCTGTCCACCCCATGGCCTCCCGGGTGGGGGCCGCGGGGGTCCGGCCACCTGTTCCCCGTGCCCCAGAAGGCTCCCGCCTGGGAAGCCGTGGGTGGGGAGGCGCTGGTCGCCCCATGGCCTTCCGGGTGGGGGCCGCAGGGGTCCAGCTGCCTGGTCCCCGGGTGGGGTGGCGCTGGCCGCCCCATGGCCTCCCGGGCGGGGCCGCAGGGGTCCGGCCGCCTGTTCCCCGCGCGCCCCGGAAGGCTCCCGCCCAGGAAGTCGAGGCTGCAGCGGCGGGGCTGCGGGGATCCGACCGCCTCGACCCCGCGCCCGGGAAAGCTCCCCAGGCGGCGGGGCCGCGGGGATCCGGCTGCCCCGCCCCCGCGCCCCGGAACGCTGCCGAGGCAGTGGGGCTGAGGGGTCCGACCGCCTCGTCCCCGCGCCCCGGAACGCTCCCGAGGCAGCGGGGCTGAGGGGGTCCGACCACCTCGTCCCCCGTGCCCCGGAACGCTCCCGAGGCTGAGGCAGCGCCCCAGCCTCGGGAGCCTTCCTGGGCACGGGCAGCTGCCTGGTGCCCGCCTCCCCCCCACCCGGGCTCCCGCCTGGAAAGGCATCTGCAGGCCCAAGGTGCTGGATGCCTTCTCAGGCAGGAGGCTCCCAAGATGGCGGAGGCCGCAGCCCTGGAGAAGCCGCACACCAGGGCTGCGGCCTCCGCCATCTTGGCTGGGCTAATTTGCATACAGCAGCTATAATTGGCTGGTGGGTGTGGCTTACCCATCTCAGAGAAACGGTTAATTTTAATATTTCGCTTTTATTAGTTTAGATATTCTATGTACTATATCAGCAAGGGCTTCATAGCATGCATTATTTCCAATTAGTAAATCTGTTTTTATATTTTTAATGGATCTGAATTCAGAATCTGCTATATTTCTTCTGCCACCATGCAGAGTGTTTGGGCTGTTGTTCTTTCTTTTTTTAATTCTTCATTGTTTAACCCTACCAGACCGCAAAGTACCGAAAATTAGGTACAGCAGATTCAGAAATTACCGAAAAATTGGTACACCGGTCTGGTAGGGTTAAAGTATTACATACGTCATCTTTTCCCCCATTGACCTCTCCCCGGTCACACTCACCCCCCAGCAAATACCCTGACCCCCCATCCTAGTGTCTGTGTCCATTGGTTAATGCTTATATGCATACATATAAATCCTTTGGTTGAACTCTTCTCCCCCCCGCCCAGCCCCTCAACTGCCTTTCCTCTCAGGTTTGACAGTGTGTTCAGTGCTTCCCTGTTTCTGTATCCATTGTTGTTCATCAGTTTATCTTGTTCATCATATTGCACACATGAGTGATAGCATGTGATACTTATATTTATTTGACTGGCTTATTTTGCTTATCATAATCCTTGGAATCAGCAAGTACTCTTGGCTTATTCTCTCAGTTTGTTTGTTTGTTATTGCCTGAACTCACAATTTCAACTGCATCCTTGAAAGCTAATGTAAAACCCAAATGTAACAACACATTGACAGCAGAAGCGGGGGAAGCAATTAAGAAGGCAATTTATTAGACTGCTTGATATTTATCTACTTTTAGAAATAGCTAACTTATTTTTCTGGGGGAAAATTCATACCTATTTATTTTAGTTTGGAAAATTATCTGCACATATGACTCTTACTATATCTTTCCTTGAAGAATGACAGAGTGATAGAATTTTGAGGAAGAATTGCTCTGTGTACCCAATTAGTTATTTCAGTAAATTTCTTCACCAACAGCATCATTCATCCTGACTGCTTATGAAACCATTAAGTCCTGTCTCTGGGTAACTTTTGAATGTTGTTCAAGGGTGTTATATTAATCTTACTTTCGCATTTACCTTGAATTTTTTAGGGAACCATATGAACTCCAGTATATATTTCAAAGATTTGCTTGGACTTGAGTAACAAAGAGCTCAGAATTAAGATGTATTATTAGGCATTGAAAGAACATTTATTTTAAAATGCAAAATTATAAGCTGAGGTGCCACAGAATGGGCACCAGGAAGCTACCTAGTCAACAGAAAACTTGAAG
Source organism: Murina feae (assembly GCA_004026665.1). NCBI lineage: Eukaryota > Metazoa > Chordata > Mammalia > Chiroptera > Vespertilionidae > Murina > Murina feae. The sequence goes on from PVJC01043993.1 coordinate 2,204, forward strand.
ATTTTTTTCCCACTTATGCTGAATTGAAAAACTAAAACGTGCAGAGGGAATGTTCATGGGAGTGGAGATCTGAATTTTGAGGTGGTTGGTTTTGTTCTGCAGTTACTGTTGGTAAAATGGTAGCTCCCAAACAGCCCAATATTGCTGTTTTCTCCTGCAGACACAGATCTTGAAGATTTCTTTTAATTAATAACCAATACAAGAAAATAATGTTTCTGTTCCCTCTACTAAAAATCTCAAGTCTAATATTGTAGTTACCCCATAGTAATACGTCTTTTCACAATTTAATGGACAGCAAGACAAGCCTGACTAGTCAGGACAAATACTTTGTCATTTCTGTGAACACTCAATTCCTGGTTATATACAGCACTCCCTCAGTCCAGGTGACTTATAGCTTGGGATGAAATCAGTGCAGACATTCAACTCATTGCTAACCATGACTTACCAGGGAAAGACAATAAAATCAATAGTATGTTTTAAAAGTTAACAAATATGTAATCTGTATTTTTTAGACCAGTTTAGTAACTTACTCAGAGGTTTAAGTACTAAATTTGATACTCTTCCAAAAATTCATCTAAGTCTCAACAAATTATCTTGCCAAATATTCAGATACAGGAATAAAATACTATCATTTACTAGGTGCACTGGTTAATAATGTGGATTTTTTTTCAATAGATGGAGTTACAGATATGTTGCTATGTGTGTGTGTGTGTGTGTGATTTGATATGTATGTTATTTTGTTGTATTGACAGCAAGCTTCAAAACTTCATATGTCAAATTTGCTGAAGGTATTAACATCATAGATATTTTTATGCTTAAAAATGTCCAATTTCGTGCCCCAAAAAAAGAGCATTTGTGGGAAGTTTTAATTCAGTCCTTTATTTTCAAGAAAAGTGCTGGTGAAAGTTATCATATACTTCAGGAAGCTTATGGTGAACATGCTCCATCTCAAGATACTTGTGAACGCTGGTTTAAACACTTTAAAAGTGATGATTTCGATAATGGAAAACAAAGAACGTCTAGGTCAACCGAAAAAGTCTAAAGACCAACAATTATAAGTATTATTGGATGAAGATGCGAGTCAAACTCAAAAACAATTGCAAAAAGATTAAATATTGCTCAGCAAGCAATTTTTGATCATTTACAAGCAATGGGAAAGATTTTAAAGGGAGGAAAATGGGTGCTACATCAACTGAACAAAAGATGAATGGAAAACCAAAAAGTCGTCAGTAAAATGTTGCTTCAACGGCACGAAAGAAAGTCTTTTTTAAAAAAATATATTTTATTGTTTTTTTTACAGAGAGGAAGGGAGAGGGATAGAGAGCCAGAAATATCGATGAGAGAGAAACATCAATCAGTTGCCTCCCGCACACCTCCCACTGGGGATATGCCCGCAACCAAGCTACATGCCCTTGACCGAAATCGAACCTGGGACCTTTTGGTCCGCAGGCAGATGCTCCATCCACTGAGCCAAACCTGTTAGGGCAAGAAAGTCTTTTTTGCATCGACTTGTGACTGGCAATGAAAAGTGGATTTATTTAGAGAATCCCAAATATACAAAATCATGGGTTGATCCAGCTCAACCATCAACATCGACTGCAAGGCCAGATTCGCTTTGGAAAGAAGACAATGCTCTACGTTTGGTGGGATCAGGAAGGTCTGGTGTATTATAAGCTTCTAAAACCAGGTGAAATCATTAATACTGATTGCTGTCAACAATAAATAATCAATTTGAATCACGCTTTGATGGTAAAATGGCCAGAATGTGCCAGGAGACACGGCAAAGTAATTTTGCTTCATGATAACACACCACTGCACACTTTAAAACCAGTTAAAGACACGTTAAAAGATCTTGCCTGGGAAGTATTAACCCACCCGCCCTGTTCACCAGACCTTGCTCCTTCAGATGACCACTTGTTCCAATCGATGGCACACGTATTCTCTGAGCACACTTCAAAACATACAAAGAAGTGGAAAATTGAGTCTCTGAATGGTTTGCCTCAAAACAAGAAAAGTTCTTTTGGGATGGTATCCACAAATTACCTGAAAGATGGGGGAAATGAGTAGCTAGCAATGGACATTACTTTGAATAAATCACTTTTGATGTTTCTCTTGAAATTATTGTGTTTTCTTTGATTACAAAATCAACATTATTAATCAGTACAGCTGGTAAACAGCGGTCGCCATCCGGTAGTCTGTGGACCACTGGTGGTCCGTGACGTCTGAAAGGTTGGTGACCACTGGTTAAGGAAACCGTTGGAGCAGCAGTTATCAACCGATGGTCCATGAGGTCCAAAATGTTGGTGACAGCTGATTTAGGAGACTCTCCAATCCACAAGCTTTCCAGACATGCATAGGGAATATAATCCCCAAAGTGCTGGTTTAAAACTTTCCCTAGGATATGTATAGAGCAGGATTACTACAAAAATGTGGAAGTACTACAAAACCGTGGTGAACTTAATGATAGAGGATGACATGGAAATAGAAAATATTATCCTATATAATAAAAGGGTAATATGCAAATTGACCCTAATAGCAGAACCACTGGGAATGACTGGTCACTATGACACACACTGACCACCAGGGGGCAGACACTCAATGCAGCAGCTGCTCCCTGGTGGTTAGTGCACTTCCACAGTGGAAGATCTGCTCAGCCACAAGCCAGAGAGGCTCTGCTGTGAGATCTGCTCAGCCACAAGCCAGAGAGGCTCTCCTGTCACCTCAGCAGTGCTAAGGATGTCCGACTGCAGCTTAGGCCTGCTATCTTCTGGCAAGTGGACATCTCCCGAGGGCTCCCAGGCTGCCAGAGGGATTTCTTACTGCCAGCTTAGGCCTGATCCCCTGGGAAGCAGGCCTAAGCCGGCAGGTGGAAATCCCCTGAGGGGTTCCAGGCTATGAGAGGGCACAGGCCAGGCTGAGGGACTCCCCCACACTCCCGAGTGCACAAATTTTTGTGTACCAGGCCTCTAGTGAAAATATAATGATTGGTAGATATGACTTAATTAAATATGAAATTCAGTAGCAATAAAGTATGCTACTACTATCAACAAAGCAGACTCTGCTGCAAATGCCACCCATTCTTTTATAGATACATGGAATATAGATAAAATACATTTTTAAAAGAAATAGAAATTTAGACCTATAACACTCATAAGTGTGTAATCATGCAGGTTCAAGTAGAATAAAGAGAAATGTTTATCAACTTGTCCAGGACTATCATAAACAGAAATAAGCTCCAGCTGCTACACAATGACATTTTAAAAACAGTTCATAGGGGATTCTTAGAGAATAGACATATTTTTTGTTGGATGAAGTCAATAAAATATTATGCATCATGCAATAAAATAAAATACACTGAGGAAGGATCAACAGAAGCAAGAAGAAATATTAGCCCCCAAGAAGTAGCAGAATTTGAAAGAGTATGTGAAATGAATATATGTCATATGATTAAAGAAATAAAGGAGCTGTTAGATATATTTTAAAAGATCCTATCTAATAAAAGAGTAATATGCAAATTAACCATCACACCCTCACTCCATCACTCCATCAGAAAGATGACTGCGGCCATGGAGCTGGAACAAGCAGGAGGCTTGTGTTGCCCCCAGTGATGGAGGAAGCCAAGCTTCCTGTCTGCCCTGGCTGGACCTGAGCTCCGCTCAAGGCTACAAAGTTTCAATTATAGAATATAGATAAATCCCAGATACCTGCTTCCAGCCCATGGGCATGGCCAGCCTGAAAATGGCCATCAACCCCTCACCCAGGCTGACCAGGCACCCCAGTGGGACCCCCCCAACGCTGAAGGAGCTGTGACCAGTCTACAAACAGCCCTCAGCCCTTCACCTAGGCTGGCCACACCCCCATGGAGTGAGGGTCCCCACGGGGAGGCTTGACTAGCCTGAAAACAGCCCTTAGCCCCTCACCCAGGCTGACCAGGCACCCCAGCAGGACCCCACAACCTGATCCAAGACACCCTTCAAGGCAAACCAGCTGGCCCTCACCCATGCACCAGGCCTCTATCCTACATAATAAAAGGGTAATATGCAAATGGACCCTAACAGGAATGACCAGTCACTATGACAGACACTGACCACCAGGGGGCAGACGCTCAATGCAGGAGCTGCCTCCTGGTGGTCAGTGCACTCCCAGAGGGGGAGCTCTGCTCAGCCACAAGCCAGGCTGCCAGCTGCCAGCACAGCAGTGGTGGGGGGAGCCTCTCCCGCCTCCTCAGCAGCACTGAGGATATTCGACTGCAGCTTAGGTCTGCTCCCTGCAGGCAAGTGGACATCCCCCAAGGGCTCCTGGGCTGCCAGAGGGATGTCTGACTGCCAGTTCAGGCCTGATCTCCTGGGGAGCGGGCCTAAGCCAGCAGGTGGACATATCCTGGGTGGTCCCAGATGGGGAGAGGGCACCGGCTGGGCTGAGGGATTCCCCCCCCCCGAGTGCACAAAATTTGTGCACTGGGCCTCTAGTACTATAAGAAAACAGAAACACCAATCAGAAAGAATATATGCATCCTTATGTTCATAGCAGCACAATTTACAATAGCTAAGATTTAGAAACAGCCTAAATGCCCATCTGTAGATGATTGGATTAGAAAACTGTTGTACATCTACACAATGGAATACTATACTGCTGTGAAAAAGAGGGAATTCTTACTATTTGCAACAGCATAGATGGAACAGGAGAGCATTTTGCTAAGTGCAATAAGCCATTTAGTGAAAGAAAAAAACATCATGGTCTCACTTCTCACTCATCTACTCTATAAAAGCGAAATATTAAAATTAACCGTTTCTCTGAGATGGGTAAGCCACGCCCACCAGCCAATCAGAGTGGCTGTATGCAAATTAGCCCAGCCAACATGGTGGCCGCCACTCACGGACCTGAGTAAACAGCCCTTTCCATTGCGGCAGGAGCGAAAGTGAAGCTGCGCCCGCTCAGCTCAGCTCCGATTAAACTGCCTCTAGCAAAACACAGATTTGAAACATTTGAAACAATGTAACAATAATAGAATCCTCCGGAGCTGAAGGAAAGAGCAGCTCCGGCCTAACCACTAAAAGTAACAATTGTTTCATTATAGACGCTGCAAGGTGAAGCAGAGGAGGCTTCGTTAGTTAGAAGGCCGCCTTAAAGGAACAGTGTATCAATTATAGAAGATAACCCCAGGCCTTCAAGGAACAGTATCAATTATAGGAGAAAAAACCTCCAGAAACCTGCGTCCAGCCAGCCTTGCTGGGACGTTGGGTCAATGGGATCTGTGGGCAGCCTGAAAGCCCCTCACCCAGGCTGGTCAGGCACGCCAGCAGGTGGGCATCCCCTGAGGGGTCCCAGACTGCAAGAGGGTGCAGGCCGGGCTGAGGGACCTCCCGAGTGCACAGAGCGGCTGCAGGGCGGGACAGCACAGGACCCAGGACCCATGAGAGGGAAAGAGGCGGCAGGGTTGGAGGGCACCGGGAAGCGGGTAAGAGGCGGCAAGGGAAGGTCTCGGCCTGCTTGGTGGCTGCCCAGGCCCTTTGCGGGGCACCCGGGAGCGGGAAAGCAAGGCTGCAGGGGCCGGGGTCCTGCTTGGTGGCTCCCCAGACCCCTTGGTGGCACCGGGAAGTGGGAAAGGAAGGCAGCAGGGGACGGGTGAGTGGGAAAGAGTTGGCGGCCTGCTTGGTGGCTTCCCAGGTCCCTTCCGGGGATCAGGGAGCAGGAAAAGGCTGGCCTGACCACGAGGCAGGATTTTCCCTGCTTTCTGGTGGCTGGAGGAAGATGGGCAGTAGGCAAGCTTGGGAGGCAGGCCGCACCCAGTCCTGGCCACAGCTCAAAAAAGAGAACAACATGCTGGGGAGGGCAAGAGTCTGAGAGATCAACATAGAGGGGATGCCTGCTCCAAGCCTTCATGGTGTGCCTGGGGCAGGCCCCCGGCAGGTAGACATACACAGGAGGACTGCTCCGAGCCTCAGATGCAGCTGGGGGCAGGTCCCCAGTGGCGACACACACACACACACACACACACACACACACAAAAGGGGCCATCATAGGACATCCACTGAGGGGTCAGAGGGCACAGGCCGGGCTGAGGGACTCCCTCCACCCCGAGTGCACAAATTTTTGTGCACTGGGCCCCTAGTTTATGGATAATAAAGAACATTATAAACTAATGAACAAAAATAGATACATAGGCAGAGAAGTATCAAACAGACTGTCAAACTACAGCGGGAACACTGGGAGGGTTGGGAAGGGGGAGGTAAGAGATTAACAGGGATTTGTATGCATGCATATAAGCATAACCAATGTACATAAGACACTAGGGGGCGGGGGTAGGGGGGCATGTGCCGGGGGAAGGTCAATGGGGAAAAAAGGAGACATATGTACTACTATTTGTAATACTTTAAACAATAAAATAAAGTTTAAAGGAAAAGATACTATAAAATAGAACAAAGTGTTTATAAAAATAACCAAATAGATCTTTTTAAATCTAAAAATGTAAATATTGAAATTAAAAACTTGATAAATTCAAAAGAAGCACATTAAACACAGCTAAAGAGATAATAGATAAGTAGAAGATAGATAAAAGGAAATCACACAGAGAGAAAATAGAATACAATTAAGAGATATGAAAGTCAAAATGAGTATTTTAACATATACATACACTTTGCCTTGTTTGGAGGGGGAGAGAAATTGACTATATGAGATAAAATTGAGGATGTGAGTGCTAGTAATTAACTTTATAGGTCTATATACTAAAAGCTCTTTGACATATATGCAAGGATATATATGCAGTGATTTTTTTTTGCATCACTTATAGCAAGAAAAATCAGAAATATAAACATTTATCAATTGGGAAGTACAAAAATAATTGAGTATATAATGTCTATATTTTTATAATTTAAAATATTAATATGCATATGTATGTGTCTATGTATCAAAATGGAAAATCTGTACATTTTAGAGATGAGCTTAAAATAAATAACAAAAAGACAGGTAGAAATTCAGTAATCACAGTACAATCATTAGAAGCACAAAAAAAGTATTTTATTATTACAAACATAAAATCCTAGATAGGATAATATAAACAATCTAAGATTATCCATTCTACTTCAGGAAAGCAGGCAGACAAAAGGGAGAAGAAGGTTTCAAACTATACCTTTGTAAAATTTTACTTATTTTAAAAACATTCTGCCTTATGAAACACATAAGGCAGAATGTTAATTTTTTCAAAAAATGTGAGGTAACTCAAATCTATTATGCTTTATTCCTGCATTAAAAAACAATGCTGTGAAATATCTGCAATAAACTCTAGGTTTCAAAGCCAATGGTAACTTGGCAGTAATCTGGCTCAATCTAGCAGGAGCATTTGACACAGTTGACCATTTGCTACCTCTTGAAACACTTGACTTTGAGTGTTTATGTTCCCATTAAACTTTAAGGCAACTCTCTTTCTGACCACTAAGTTGAGGAACCCCAAGGCATAGGGATATCTATTCTTTCATATATATAACAATACTTGAGTGATCTGCCTACTGTCATGGCTTTAAATGCTACCTCTGTTTCCTGATGACTTCAGACTTATCCTCTGGTCTTGACCTCTCTCTAGAACTCTTGATGAAAGGAATGCCATAGACTACTCTACATTGCAAATTTAACATACCTAAAACAAATTGCTTCCTCCACACACATTCTCTATACAGCATGCAGAATAATGTAAATAAGAATATGTCACCTGCAAGCAGAAATCTGTATTGGTGTGCCCTGACTCCTTCCCCAAAATCTTAATTCCTTCTTATAGTCTACTAGGGGCCCGGTGCACGAAATTCATGCACAGGGGGAGGGTGGGGGTCCCTCAGCCCAGCCTGCCCCCTCTCACAGTCTGAAACCCCTCAGTGGATGTCCTATGATGGCCCTAGTCTGCCTGGCGCCTTGTGTGTGTGTGTGTGTCTGTGTGTGTGTGTGTGTGTCGCCACTGGGGACCTGCCCCCAGCTGCATCTGAGGCTCGGAGCAGTCCTCCTGTGTGTGTCTACCTGCTGGGGGCCTGCCCCCAGGCACACCATCGAGGCTTGGAGCAGGCACCCCCTCTATCTTGATCTCTCAGACTCTTGCCCTCCCCAGCATGTTGTTCTCTTTTTTGAGCTGTGGCCAGGGCTGGGTGCTGCCTGCCTCCCAAGCTTGCCTACTGCCCATCTTCCTCCAGCCACTAGGAAGCAGAGAAAACCCCGCCTCATGGTCAGGCCAGCCTTTTCCTGCTCCCTGATCCCCGGAAGGGATCTGGGGAGCTGCCAAGCAGGCTCCCAGCCCCCAAGAGCTTGCTTTCTAGCTCCCCAGTGCCCCCCAAAGGGCCTGGGGAGCCGCCAAGCAGGCCCCCGACTCTTTTCCACTCACTGGTCCCCTGCTGCCTTCCTTTCCCACTCCCCGGTGCCACCAAGGGGTCTGGGGAGCCACCAAGCAGGACCCCGGCCCCTGCAGCCTTGCTTTCCTGCACCGCGGTGCCCTGCAAAGGGCCTGGGCAGCCGCCAAGCAGGCCAAGACGCCCCCGCTGCCTCTTACCCACTCCCTGATGCCCCTCAAAGGGCCTGGGCAGCCCCCAAGCAGGCCGCCAACCCTGCCGCCTCTTTCCCACTCACTGGTCCTGGGTACTGCACTGTTCCGCCCTGAAGCTGCTCTGTGCACTCAGGAGGTCCCTCAGCCCCACCTGTGCCCTCTCACAGTCTGGGACCTCTCTGGGGATGTCCACCTGCTGGCGTGCCTGACCAGCCTGGGTCACGGGCTGATGGCTGTCTCCAGGCTGGCCAAGCCCCCCAGGAACGTCCCTCACCCCATTGGGGTGTGGCCAGCGTGGGTGACGGGCTGATTGGTGCTTTCAGGCTTTAAGGCTGCCCACAGCTCCCATTGACCCAATGTCCCAGCAAGGCTGGCTGAACGCAGGTGTCTGGGGTTTATCTCCTATAATTGATGTACTGTTCCTTTAAGCTGAGGTGGGCTGAGGTAACGAAACCTCCTCTGCTTCATCTCGCAACGCAGCGTCTATAATAAGACTTTGTTACTCTTAGTAAGTCAGGCCAGGCCTGCTGTTCCCTTCAGCTCCCAAGGATTCTATGATTGATACATTATTGCAAACATGTTTCGGAGCCTGCCCGCCAAGGGCCGAAAACAGTTTCACTTTTGCTCCTGCTGCAACGGACTCTGCCTAAACGTTTACTCAGTTCCGTGAATGGTGGCCGCCATGTTGGCTGGGCTAATTTGCATACAGTTGCTCTGATTGGCTGGTGGGCGTGGCTTACCCCATCCCGAAGACACGGTTAATTTTACTATTTCACTTTTATTAGTTAAGACCAGGGGCCCTGGTGCACAAAAATCTGTGCATTCGGGTGGTCCCTCAGCTCAGCCTGTGCTCTCTCGCAGTCTGGGACCCCTGAGGGGATGTCCACCTGCTGGCGTGCCTGGTCAGTCTGGGTGAGGAGTTGATGGCTGTTTGCAGGCTGGCCAAGCCCCCAGTGGGGACCCTTCACCCCATTGGGGTGTGGCCAGCCTGGGTGATGGGCTGAGGGGCGTTTTCAGGCTTTCAGGCTGCCCACAGCTCCTATTGACCCAATGTCCCAGCAAGGCTGGCTGGAAGCAGGTTTCTGGGGTTTATTTATCTTCTATAATTGATACTGTTCCTTTAAGCCAAGGCCTAGGCAGGTAACGAAGCCTCCTGTTGGCTTCAGCTCCGTGGCTTCTATAATTGAAAGAATGTTGCCTTAGTAGACTCTAAGAATGTTGCCTTAGTAGACTCTAGGCAGGCAGTTTCCTCTATCGCTGGTGCAACAAAAGCCTGCTGTTTGCTTCAGCTCCGAGGCTTCTATAATTGCAACAATGTTGCAACTATGTTGTTGCCTTGAGCACAGAGGCCCAGCCGGCTGGCAGACAGCTTACTCCTGGTGCAACGGAAGCCACCTGTTTACTCTAGCTCCGTGACTGCTGGCCTCCATCTTGGCTGGGTTAATTTGCATATAAACGCTCTGATTGGCTGGTGGGCGTGGCTTAGGTATCCTGTAGAAAGGGTCAATTTCAATATTACTCTTTTATTAGATTAGATTGGGCTTCATATGACCTGGCTTCTACTTTTCCAAACAGCTCCACAGCTGTTTCCCAAAAGAGTCACAAATGCTCTTGCCTTAAGATCTTTGTTTCACTTAGCTCCTTAATTGTCACTCTTCAAAGAGGCACTCTCTGATTGCCATATATGACTCTCTGTATTCTGTAAACTTACCATGCTTTATATTTGCTTCATTGTCACTTTTAACCTAACATATTATAAATATATTTACTCATATATTTTTGTGTCTTGAATTTTTACTCCATAAGAATATATATTCCATTTACCCATCTTGCTCACAGCCATGTTCAGTACCTTGGACAATCACACACAAAATAGATGCTCAATAATATCTCTTGAATTAATAAATCAGATATTGCTATATAACTACTTTTCAGCATGCTTGAACTCTTTCACTTTGAAAAAGTTAGCAATTGTCTTAGTACAAATAAGATTTGTTAGAACTTTCCTTTCATCAAAAAATTACTTTATATAGCCATTTATTGAATATGTTTATAGTATGATTACATTTTGTTGGACTCTCAACTCACCTAACTCAGCAATCTATATCATGAAAACAGATGAATAATTGTGAAGGACAGATGACAATCTTTCCATGAAAGACTGAGAAACATTCATTCTCTAAAGCAGTTGGGTTATAATTTAATGCTATAAACCTGGCAAATGGTATCAAAAACCATCTTCATATAAAATTTAGTCTAACTCTAAATGGCAAAGAAAAGAAAAAAAAAGATTATTTTTAAGTTATAAATCAACCGTGGGACATAAGTAGCAAATACCGGAAACAAACTAAATATGTAGTATTTATTATATTAAGACAAATAACAAGAGAAAAGAGAAAAAGATTTAAATACTGCCACTCTGATAAATAACACATTTATATCTCGAGAGTTTAAAGAATGTTAGAGCCACCCTTAGGGACAGTATAAAAGAGAGCCCAAACCCTGATTCTCCATCCTTATTCTAAAAAGTGCTCCTTACTGACATGCTGGGCATAGCTAAACAAGAGAAAATGTAATTAGCTTAAAATAATATGGGCTTGTTGGAAATAACCTATTAGAAGCAATTATTTAGCCTAAGGACAAGTAAAATCAGATCCTTCAGAGTTTTAATTGATGGAAAGAAGCAAAATTCTCAAAAGACCATTAGTGAATGCATGCATGGCTGATGCATAGCCAGTTCTCAGATACTAGATCCTTTCAGAGGGTGGAGAAGGCATTGCTGATGAGGAGTTGTAAAAAGAAATAGCCAAAGGTGCTGTTTTTCCCAGATAAAACAAATATGGGTCATAGCATAGTTCTTAAAGTCCTGTGTGACTAAAGATCCTTAGTAAATTATCTGGAACTATGGCAATAAAGGTAGCCATTTTTTAAAGCTATCAATGTAGGTCTTGGGCTCTGCAAGTGAGAAAAAACATATACTGTATTCAGAATTTTAACAAGTCCTTCATCCTTTAATGATACTAAATGTTTTTTCTTGGTTCCTCTATTTAAAAAGTGATGCCATAATTACAAAAAGAAGGTACTGCATGGATACAGAGCTGTGTTTATGGATTTTGAGGTCCAGTCACTCAACTTCTTACAGAGAATCTAGAAAAGACTGCATGCAGCTGGGAATTCTTAGAGTTGAAAAGTGGTAATTGTCACAAATTACCTTATGCAACTGCCAGTTATATTCCTAAACAATGGTCCTACTTTGGAACTGTAACCACAGATTTCTTGTACCTTTCCTGTAGAACGCTTGAGTATTATCATTTAACACTAGTGTGAAAGTTTCTGGATTGCAATCTGATTATGTCCTGTTCATTTTAGTAATATTTTTTTTAAATTTATTTTTATTGTTCAGATTATTACAGTTGTTCCTCTTTTTTCCCCCATAGCTCCCCTCCTCCCAATTCCCACCCCAACCTCTGACCTTGCCCCCCCCATTGTCCTCATCCATAGGTGTACAATTATTGTCCAGTCTCTTCACGCATCCCCAACACCCTTAACCCCCAAAAATTGTCAGTCCA
>PVJC01043994.1:0-14293 GCA_004026665.1 Murina feae
AGTGGGGATGAGCCGGCCAGCAGTGGGGTGTCAGTTGGGGCAAGCAGGCCAGCAGGGGTGGCAGTTGGGGGAGAGCAGGCTGGCAGTGGGGGGCAGTTGAGGGTGAGCAGGCCAGCAGGGGGGTGGCAGTTGGGGGTCGAGCAGGTTGGCAGTGGGGGTCAGTTGGGCATGATCAGGCTAGTGGGAGGGGCAGTTTGGGGCAAGTATGCTGGTAAGGGAGAGTTGGGAACAAGCAGGCTAGCAAGGGGGGCAGTTGGGGACAAGCAGGCTGGCAGGGGGGCAGCTAGTGATCAGGCTGGCAAGGAATAAAGTTGGGGGCAATGAAGCCAGCAAGGAGGGGGGCAGCTACAGGTGAGAAGGCTGGTATGGGGGCAGTTGGGGATGAGCAGGCTGGCAGGCAGGTGAACAGTTAGGAACCAGCAGTCCTGGATTGTGAGAGGGATGTCCAACTGCCGGTTTAGGCCCAATCCCCCAAAGGGTCCCAGATTGGAGAGGGTGCAGGCTTGGCTGAGAGACATCCCCACCCCCCGTACATGAATTTTATGCACCAGGCCACTAGTTTATTATAGGAACTAAACCTTCTTCAATTGTGGGAAAAACTAGAGAAGTAAAGGCCCAAAAAAGATCAGAGAAAACTCACTAACCACTTCTGGTGTAGGTTAATGAATTGGAGCTTTTAAGAAGCAGCTAGGCATGTCTGCAGGAACTGTGAAGGGGGTGGGTGGGTTGTTAGCTCTTTGCAGTTACCACCTGTATGGGTTTTCAGTGACTATCTGGGCCTGATTGGAAAGGTGAGCTGGAGGTAGAGTGGGATAAGTAGGACAAACTGCCCATACCTTTTTGTCTGTCTTTTACTACCTTTGACCATTAACTACCTTTGTAGTGAAGTGGCAGATGCTGTACTTGCAACTCCCAAATTGTATACAGTTTTCTCCTGTGGTTAGTCCTAACCTGAAATCATATAGGAAAGGAAATTCTGGGAAATGTAACATAGTATCAAACTATATTGTTTAGTTTAATCACTTAATCTGAATTTAATATCTTTATTTGTAAAATGGTGATACTTCTATTTTATTTCATTAGGGACATATTAGGGACATATTAGATGAAATTATATATAGGAAGAAGTTTTGAACTGTAAAGAATCATGTAAAGCTTCATTGTAATATTGGTGTTTGTGAGTACAATGATGTTTATAAAAACCTCTTGGACTGACTTCTGCTCTTGGAGAAGATGTCTTTCAAATATCATTGCAAGTTTACATTAGGGCTTTGCTATTTTATTATCTATTTAGCAAATGATTTATTTAATTAGCTATTTCTGTTTTAGTTAACTCACTAATCTATGTGGGTATAGTTTGAGATTGTAGCATAAAATTCTTTAGAAACATAAAAGGGTAATGGTCTTATTTGCTTTCTACCTCTTTGATTTTGTCGGGGAGTGGAAAGGGTATGGTGTTTCCTGGAACTTTATTCAGAACTTTGCAGTCCATGTGTAGTTCATTGATTTTTTTTTGCAGTGAACAATTTACTTGACAGTATTTCACTATGTGATATCTATGGGGTGAATACTCAGTCAGATCAGTATGGAACAGAGAGAACAGAAACTGCTATGTTGACTTATTTTTCTTCTGGTATACAACAAACAGGAATACTTGGAGACTGAAACTATGACAGATATCTACCTGAAAAATAAAATAAGGGTATGCCAACACTGTCCACATCCCCTTAAAGATTGAATTAGACTTTTGGAGGGTTATATGGATTTGGGAGTTTGGGGAAAATTTTAGTATCTGTTAGCAACTAATCCTTGAAAATACTTTCTCTACTGAATATAATTATTGATTTCTTTTTGGAAAGCATTGAGCAATTAAATAACACTTATGTATTAAAGAACAAGAGAAGAGAACCATTATTTTAATTTCATGCTGTAATTTAATTTTCACAGCAACCTTTTGAGGTAGATATATATTTCCATTTTATAGGAAAACTGAGGCTTAGAAAGACTCTAACTTGTTGTATAGTAGAAAAGGACAGGCTGTGATTTGATTTTAGATCTTTTTTGTTGCTTTTTACTTTGACTAAGTTCAGTGACTTTGGAAAGAATATTTTTTCCATTCTTAGAGGAATGACATTATTTAAAACAAATATACCTACCTCACAAAGTGTTTGAAGGTATTTATGATGGATATTACATTTTATAAGTTTTAGTATGGTTTACTAGAACTGTGCTCTAGTTTGTAGGTAATTCTGTGCTTTTGATGGCTAAGGTAAAATCTTAGAGGATACTCTGAGCTTACGTTGATGAATAGAAATCCAGTATTTCCAACAGGCTAGGTCTTTTCTTGAAGTTCTGTGTTATAAATTTATTCTTTATGGTGCTAGCTCCCTCTGTAGAACTTCATTAAGATTGCAACCTGACTTTTTCAGCTATTTAGCAAAGTGATTGAAACATTATCTAGAACAGATTTTTAAATTTTCTTTTAAATTTTACTTTTATGTCTTACTTCCAAGTGTTTTTCTTTTGAAAATATTATCTCTATAAAAGGGTTTTACTTTGTATATACTAAATTTTAGTAGCATATATGAAGTTAGATTACTTTCTTCAAACATTCCTACTACTTTAATGCTTTATTTGGGAATACCAAGAAGACTTGTGATTTCTAGATCTGTAAGTCTGTGTTGGGTAAGACCACAGGAAGTGAAAAAATATCTGATGGAAAATTTCAGGGAAAAATATCCTTTTGCAGGAGGGTGGATGATTACTTCTTTTACCATTACCTTATATCTTTTCTTTCTCAAACTATTTTATATTTAAATATTAAATTGTATAATAAGATGTTTTTCATATTAGAATGAAGGCAGAGAAAATGTGATAAGGCTTCTAAGATGGAATTTAGAAACATGGGCAAGCTCCTGTCAACCATAAAACTAGGGGCTATGTGCATAACATAATAATGAGGATAGGCAAGAAATAGGATCATGCATGAATAAGCTTTAAAACAATTTTGTAGGATAATTATCTTTAAATCCTTTGTTAATACCAAACATTTATTATTCTGTTAAAGTATGATATAGTTTACAGAAGCACTAGCGGACATTATGGTGACACAAAGAATAAGGATGATTCTTAGTCTTTTTATATTTGTTGACTTCGATACATGAGAATTGTTTGAAAGAATGTGATTGAACCAGTTTTATTAATAAAACAAATCCATCCTTTGTTATTTTTAAAACAAATATCCTCTTGAAATAGTAATATTGTTTTTCTTTTTTTTTAATTTTGTTTTATTGCTTAAAGTATTACAAAGAGTGTTAGATAACTCTCCATTTTTTTTCCCTTGACCTTTCCCCCTCTTCCCTTACCCCCCAGTGTCTTGTGTCCATTGATTATGCTTATATGCATGCATACAAGTCCTTCAGTTGATCTCTTAATCAGTAAAATGTTTATATGTCAATGCATAAGTATTTTGTTGGGGGTTCTTACAGTTTTTATCTTCTAATCAGTTACCTTTTAATAATCTTTAAGAATAACTAGCTCATCTTCCATTAGTTTCAGAATAAATCTGGAGTGGACTTCCTTTACATTGTTATTGGCTACTTAATTTCATGTCATTTTGAATTTGGTTTAACCTATGTGTCACGTGGATGGTAGTGCTTTCCAGTGTTAATACTTACTTTGTTATTTATTTAAAGTTTTCTTTATGTTTACTTAAAAGTTAGCCTCATCTTAATAATGAATTTTAAACATTTATTTAAATATAAAAGTATAAACATAAAAACATTTGCCACTTAAAATTTCTCAAATACAAATTGACATTTTGTGCTTTCTGATAAAGGACAGACTATCACATGTAAAAAAAATTATAAAAAGCATGAGTCTGATTGTTAGAGAAATATCAGAAAAACCCAAATTCAATGAAACAGCCGCCTGTACTCTTTAAAAGAGTCACTGTTGTGAAATGTAAAGACAGATTTTTCCAGATTAAGAGAAACCAAAGAAAATAACAGCTAAATGTAATTCTGAGGGGAGGGGTGTATTATGAAGGACATTGCTGGCAAAATTGAATATGGACTATACATTAGGTAATAGTACTGTGGCAATGTTAAATATCCAGAATTGATGGTTCAGCAATAACTAAGTGTAAGAAATAGTATCCTATATAATAAAAGGCTAATATGCAAATCAACCAAATAGCAGAACAACTGATCACTATGATGTACACTGACCACCAGAGGACAGATGCTCAACGCAGGAGCTGCCCCCTGGTGGTCAGTGTGCTTCCACAGGGGGAGCGCTGCTCACAGCTGGCAAGTGCAGTGGCGTGTTGGGAGCCTCCCCTGCCTCCACAGCAGCTGGACATCCCCCCGAAAGGCTCCCAGACTACAAGAGGGCGCAGGCTGGGTTGAGGGGTCCCCCCCCCCGAGTGTATGAATTTCATGCATCGGGCCTCAAATATATATATATATAATGACAGAGATAAGTCAACTTGTATTGTAATACTAACTATTAAGTAAAGTTAGGTGAAGAGTATATAGGGATTTATTTGTATAATTCTTACAATATCTTTGTGAGTTTTAAATAATTTCAAAATAAGTTAACTATGAGTCTTTCTGTTAAGTTTGTTCATTTACATTGTTCTTTAGATTTTACATATAAGTGAAAACATATGGTCAGTCTTGTTTTTTTATATCTAGGTTATCTCTTCATAGATATAATAAAATTTCACAGCAGATTCCTTTAAGAAAATCAGCTAGACTTCTAAGTTATAAATCATTACCTCTTTCATTATTCCTTAAATATTACCAACTTAAGTTTGTTGTTTTTTTTTAGCAGAGAACAAAAGACGTTGTTTTTCTCCAACACTTGGGTGGATTGTTTATAAGTGCCTCTAATTCTAGCAGCTTCTAGTGTTGGTGATAAATTTAGGATAATGTCTGATTGACCTCTTATATAGGGGTCTGGATCTGGGAGAAATTTTGGGTTAATTAGAATTTTTTTAAAAACATTAAAAAAAAATTTTAAAACCTCACGTGAGGATATTTTTTTCTATTGATTTTTAGAGAAAGTGGAAGAGGGAGGGAAATATGGAGAGCAATATCGATGTGATATAAACACATTGATTGGTTGCCTCCTGCACATGCCCCAACCAGGGCCCAGGCCGGGGAGGAGCATGTACGTACCCTTGATCAGAATCAACCTGGGACCCTCTGGTTCGCAGTCTGATGCACTATCCACAGAACCAAACTGGCTAGAGCGGAATTTTTTTATTTTTTAAAAATATGTAGTAGATGAGGGCATAAACTTTCAGAACTAGTTCTTTCTAAAGTCAGGAGATTTATATACTACTTGTATTATAATGCCTTTATAACTTATAGACACCCAAAACAAAATGACAGTCTAAAAAATGGAAACTTTTATTTAGCACAATAAATATGGAGGTAAAGGCTGGTTAATTGGTTAATTCAGTGCTTCAGGAACATATCAGGGAACCCCGGGTCTTTATGTTTTTCTGCTTCCCATCTCCATTGTCTTTTAGGCTGAAACTTTTCATGGTTACAAATGGCCGTTACTGTCCTTAGAGCTCTGATATAGTTGAGAATATCTAGAGACTTGCAGGAAAAATCTTGTGGTCTTTTTTAAGAACAAGAAGAGCTTTCTCAGAATTACCCCAGCAGATATTTCCTTAATTTATCATTGGCTTCCATTGCATCATATTCCCATTTCTAAACCAAGGACTGGCAAAGAAAATAGAATTATCATGATTTCTAATCAAGCACCATTCCATGGGCTAAAGCACAAAGCCTTCTATACTAATAACTGAAGAATATTTGGAGTTCTTTTTTTGTAAAGGGAATGGTTATTGGTTTGGGAACCAACAGTGTAATACAGTGTTTAAAATAAAGCATTTTATTTTATTTTAAACATTATAAGTTCTCTCAGATTTCCCTGGTAATACAGTGGTCAGGGCCATATTTATAAACTGCCTGAGAAACTTCCTAAAACTATCTTGTATTGTAATATTTATTCCTTATTACTGTGCACATTGAAGAAAATAAAAAAAAACTTAAATTAAAAAAATTTAAACTTATTCACTGACAGTAACCAGGATACAAAAATGGGTGAAATTGAGTGAATACTTTTTAAAGCATGGAAGATTTTTGTCATCTTCAGATTTGAAAGAGGATATACATATTTAAGTAGCCCCATGGGAAATGTTACTTCCTTTTGTCTTGACATAATTTTTAGCTCCTCTTTGATTTTACCCTTAGCAACACAGCAGGGCACTTTTTAAAACAAATTTTTTTACTGTCTCTAAACCAGGGAAGGTGGAAAAATACATTCCCAAAAATTGTGTGCAGTATAAACAGCTGCTTTGGTTACTGCTTTGGTATTTAAGAGGAGATACTGCATATTTTTAGGGGATCACAGTGAGGAAGCTGGTCACATTCCTGTTGCCTCCTGAAAACATTGTTATGATACAGTTGTGCTCAGCATAACCATAACAAACTTTCCATTGATGATGGATCACATGCATGATGATGGTCATCTATCTATATAATAATGAGCCAGGGTAGTAATGACTGAAAGCTCCACCAGACCGGAAGTCAGTGCTGGGTTGCCACTGTAGGCGCCTTGACCCAGCACTGACTGCCTAGGGAGCTGTGGATCAAGCCGGAGAGAAGCCTGCAGAGAGACAGGGGCAGGGTCTGATCCGTAGCCTTTATGGTAGCAGTTGATCAGAACTTGCCTCTCTTCCTCTCCTTGTCTGGCCAACAGTCACACCTCCGTTTCTCTCCAGGCCTCCACTGGGGCTGCAGCCCTGCCTTTCTGATCAGGCCCAGCTGATAGGCCCAGAGACACTGACTGGCATAGAAACTGACCAGTCAGAACCAAATATGGGTGAATGTAAGGAGCCAATGGCTGCCTAGGAGGCAGTGCTTTTGACACTGACTGGTGTAGAAACTGACCAATCAATCATATTGGCCGGCAGAGGAGGGCAGTTGGGCGTGAGATCAGGCCTGCAGGGAAGGGCAGTTAGGGGTGATCAGGCTGGCAGGGGAGAGCAGTTAGGGGTGATCAGGCCAGCAGGGGAGGGCCGTTGGGCATGAATCAGGCCAGCAGGGGAGGACAGTTGGGGGCAACTAGGCTGGTAAGGGAGGGCAGTTGGGGGCAACCATGCTGGCAGGGGAGGGCAGTTAGGGGTGAGATCAGGATGGCAGGGGAGGGCCGTTGGGAGTGAGATCAGATTGGCAAGGGAGGGCAGTTGGGGGTGAGATCAGGCCAGCAGGGGAGGGCAGTTTGGGGCAGGCAGGCAGAAGCAGTTAGGGATGATCAGGCAGGCAGGCAGAGAGGTTAGGGGCGATCAAGCAGGCAGGCAGAGAGGTTAGGGGCGATCAGGCAGGCAGGCAGAGGAGTTAGGGGCGATCAGGCAGGCAGGCAGGTGAGTGGTAAGGAGCCACCAGTCTCAGATTGTGAGAGGGGTGTTCGACTGCTGGTTTAGGCCCAGTGGGATTGGGTCTAAATCAGTGGTCGGACATCCCCTGAGGGGTCCCAGATTGGAATGGGTGCAGGCTGAGCTGAGGGAACACCCCCTCTGTGACAGATTTCATGCACTGGGCCTGTAATATACACATAAAAGGTTAATATGCTAAGTGTCCCTCCCACCGTCCTATCGGTTGCTGTGATGCACACTGACCACCAGGGGGCAGATGCTCAATGCAAGAGCTGCCTAGTTACAGTGATTTGGCAGAGGCAGTTCTCAGGTGATGCACCCTGAAATTAGGGAACCCAATTCCTCGTGGGGCTGCTCGATTCCACCTTTGGCCTTGGGTTATGTTGTTGCTGGGGCACTGTTGGCTCTGAATCTGGTTTACTGCACGCTTGTATTTGCGTTCTACACTCTTTACGACAGCAACTTTGCAGGCCAGGCTGCGAGATCCCACCTGCCTGGAGGGATCCCACTCACTCTGTCACAATGCACCCCAGTTGTGGATGGCCAAGGAGGGACTGAGGGAGTTGGCTCCAGGGCATGTCTGGCCCATCTCACCCAGTCCCACCCTGTCCAGTCCCCCCTGCCAACCACTTCCTAATTAATTTCCTTTCAATGTGCATGAATCTGTGCACTGGGTCACAAGTAACATTATAATGGAGCTGAACAATTTCTATCACCTGGTAACATTGCAACCATCTTAACATCGTAGAACAATATTCATGTGTTTGTGGTGATGCTGGTGCTAAAAAAACCTCACTGTGCTGCCAGTCTTATAAGGGTATAGCACACATTGCCCTAGCTGGGTTGGCTCAATAGATAAGAATGTCTGCCTGCGGATTGAAGGGTCCTGGGTTTGATTCCGGTCCAGGGCACATGCCCAAGTTGTGGTCTCGATCTCCAATGGGAGGCATCCTGAGGTAGCTGATGAATGATTCTCTCTCATCATCGATGTCTCTATCTCTCCCCCTCTCCCTCTCTGAAATCAATAAAAATATATTTAAAAAAATAAAGGTATAGCACATACAAATATGCACAGTACATAATACTTGGTAAGATAGTAAACAACTATGTTACTGGTTTATAGTATAGTATTTACTAGACTATACTTTTTCATTATTTTATTGTATATTCTTTTTACTTATAAAAAAGTCTGTTGTGAAACAGTATGTTGTGTTACACATACTGTGTTCACTGCATCTCTTTTTTTCTTTTCTTTCTCTTTCTTTCTTTCTTTCTTTCTTTCTTTCTTTCTTTCTTTCTTTCTTTCTTTCTTTCTTTCTTTCTTTATTATTTTTTTATTATTACATAAAGTTTTACAAAGATTGGTACATATATCTCTTTTTCCCCCTGCCCTTCCCCCAGCCTCCCCTACCCCCCAGTGTTTTGTGTCCATTAGTTATGCTTAAATGCATGGACCAAAGTCCCTTGGCTGATCTGTTACCCCCCCCTCCCAATGTTCCTGTCCTTGTTGCTGTAGTTTGACAGTGTTTGATGCTGCTCTGCCTCTGCATCTCTTGATTATATCATTTTTATTGTATGTGAAGGTGAGTGGTGTGTCTGTGAGTGCTGATGTAAAGGCATCTGAAAAATTTTTGGTAACTATAGATAAGCATTGTCAGTAAGCACACACTGCCATTGTATTACAGGAGCTATAAGAAGTTATGGATCACTCAGTTCCTCTTTCAAAATGGCCTCTTGAGTTGCTAGGTCAGTGAAATGGAGAATACTGTTGTTAAGATGCCTTTCAAGATTTTATTTATTGTTGATAATGCTCCCAGACATCCTCCTTTCCATGGTTATCTTCATCCCAATATCAGAGTGGTGTTTCTGCCTCCAGACACCATCTCTTTGATCAACCAATGGATCAGGAGCTATAGCAGCTTTTAAGGCCTATTATCTGAGGGGGACCTTTGCCCAGGCTATTGCTGTAATTGAGGAAGAAATTGAATATAATTCTTTTTTTTAAATTTTTTCCATTAATTTTTACTGAATTTATTGGGGTGACATTGGTTAATAAAACTATATACATTTCAAGTGTACAATTCTTTTTTTAAATTTATCTTTATTGTTCAGATTATTACAGTTGTTCCTCTTTTTTCCCCCATAGCTCCCCTCCTCCCAGTTCCCACCCCACCTTCTGTCCTTGCCCCCCCCACTGTCCTCATCCATAGGTGTACGATTATTGTTCATTCTCTTCACGCACCCCCAACCCCCTTAACCCCTGAAAATTGTCAGTCCACTCCCTTTCTATGCCTCTGATTCTATTCTGTTCACCAGTTTATTCTGTTCATCAGGTTTTTTATTCACTTGATTCTTAGATTCACTTGTTGACAGATATGTATTTGTTGTTCATAATTTTTACTTTCCTTTTTCTTCTTCCTCTTCTCAAAGGATACCTTTCAGCATTTCATATAATACTGATTGAGTGGTGATGAACTCTTTTAGCTTTTTCTTGTCTGTGAAGCTCTTTATCCGACCCTCAATTCTGAACGATAGCTTTGCTGGGTAAAGTAATTTTGGGTGTAGGTTCTTGCTATTCATCACTTTGAATATTTCTTGCCATTCCCTTCTGGCCTGCAAAAGTTTCTATTGAGAAATCAGCTGACAGTTGTATGGGTGCCCCCTTATAGATAACTAACTGCTTTTCTCTTGCAGCTTTTAAGATTCTCTCCTTGTCTTTTGCTCTTAGCATTTTAATTGTGATATGTCTTGGTGTGGTCCTCCTTCGATTCCTTTTGTTTGGGGTTCTCTGCAGTGATGCAGTGAGCACAAAAGCCCCACTGAAACAACTCTTGCCCCATAAGGGTGTCTCCAGCACAGAAGTTCTCCCACTGTAGACACAGCTGACTCTCATAAACAAGTGGCTTAGAGGTTAATTCCTCTCAGTAATCACCTAACTCAGAAAGGGAAGCAGCCAAAATGCGGAGACAAAGAAACAGATCACAAATGACAGAAATGGAGGAAAGAAAACAACAGGTATAGAGTTCAAAACCACGGTTATTAGGTTTTTCAAGAATTTTCTAGAGACTGCCGATAAATTTAGTGAGACCGCCGATAAATTTAGTGAGATCCTCAATG
The DNA here is from genome assembly GCA_004026665.1 of Murina feae. Lineage (NCBI taxonomy): Eukaryota > Metazoa > Chordata > Mammalia > Chiroptera > Vespertilionidae > Murina > Murina feae. Next base: position 10,574 of record PVJC01043994.1, read on the forward strand.
AATCTAATGAGACCCTCAAGGATATGATAAAAGACCAACTAGAAATTAAGCATACACTGACTGAAATAAAGAATAATATACAGAGATCCAACAGCAGACGAGAGGATGGCAAGAATCAAGTCAAAGATATGAAATATGAAGAAGCAAAACCCACCCAGTTGGAAAAGCAAAAAGAAAAAAGAAAAAGGTTCAAAAAGTATGAGGATAGTGTAAGAAGTCTCTGGGACAACTTCAAGCGCACCAACATCAGAATTATAAGGGTGCCAGAAGAAGAGAAAGAGCAAGATATTGAAAACCTGTTTGAAGAAATGACAGAAAACTTCCCCCACCTGGTGAAAGAAATAGACTTCCAAGTCCAGGAAGCGCAGAGAACCCCAAACAAAATGAAAATAATTCTTGAATGATTACAACAGCAATGACTATACAGAACCTTGCTTGGGCTTGGGATGATATCACCAAGCAGTGTATGAATGGCATCTGGAAAAAAACACTCAAGAGGTTTGTCTCTGACTTCAAGAGATTGCCAAGGATGAGCAGTTGCAGAAATCAACAAGGCTTTGGTTAAGATGCAAACAACTTTAGCCTGGGTGTGGGTGAGGATGACATTGAGGACCTCCTAGAGGTGGCTCCTGAGGAACTAGATAATGAGTTGTTGGAACAGGAGTGCATAGCTGAAGAAGACGCAAGAGGAAAAGAAACAGGAGAAGAAAAGAATAACCTTAAAAAAATTAACAGTGAAGGGTTTTATAGAGGTTCTTACAGATTTGAAGAAACTGCATAAAAAGTTTGAAGTATGGATCCCAACACTGAAAGATTTTCATTAAAAGAGAAATGCTCATGGTGCATTATCTGCTTATAAACAAATATATGATGAAAAAAAGAAACGGACACAGATAATAGTGTGGTAGAAAGCCTGGGATGGGATAGGAGCTGAGTAGAGGGGGGGAAATGGGAGGTATCTGTAATACCTTCAACAATAAAAATAAATTACCCTCCCCACCCATCCAAAAGAAACAAATCAAGCAAACCACATGGACATATTTCTGAAAAGAGTGACACCTCTTCAAGAAGAGCCTGGCAGGTCCTTCAGGAGGTGTTCCAGAAGAAAGCATTGTTATCATAGGAGAGCTCCATGCATGTTATTGCCCCTGAAGACCTTCCAGTAAGATGAGATGTGGGGGGTGGGGGTGAGGGTGGGGAAGACAGTGATATTGATTATCTGTGTAGGCCTAAGCTAATGTATGTGTCTTAGTTTTTGTATATTTTTATTGATTTTAGAAAGGGAGAGGAAGAGAAAGACAGAATAATTGATGGGCTGTCTCCTGCATGCCCCCAACTGAGGATTGAGCCCCCAACATGCACATGTGCCCTGACCAGAAATCAAGCTGTGACTTCCTTGTTCATAGGTCGATGTTCAACCTCTGAGCCACACCCAGCTGGGCTGTGTCTTAATTTTTATTTATTATTTTTATAAAATAATTTTTATTGATTTTAGAGAGGAAGGGAGAGGGAGAGAGAGATAGAAACATCAATGATGAGAGAGAATCATCGATGTGCTTCCTTCTGCATGCCCCCTACTGGGGATCGAGCCTGAAACCTGGGCATGTGCCCTTGATTGGAATCGAACCTGGGACCCGGTTTAGAAAGTAAAAAATAAATAATTATACCATCAATTATAATTAATATAATTATTAATGATAATTAATGTAAATACTAACCATCATTAATAATTATGTAATTATATAATTAAAATAACTATTATTAAAAAAAGATGTTATAGAATAAGGATACAAATAAGGATAATATTTTTGTATAGCTCTACAATATATTTGTGTTTTAATTTAAATGTTTTATGAAATAGTTGAAACATTTAACAAATTTTAAAGTTTATAAAGTAAAAAAGTTATATCAACCTAAGGTTAACTTATTGAAGAAAGTAAAATATTTTTTTATAAATTTAGTGTAGCCTAAGTTTATCTGTTTATAAAGTCTGTGGTGGTGTACGGTAATGTCCTAAATTCACTCACCACTCACTCACTGATTCATCCAGAGGAACTTCCAGTCCTGCATGCTCCATTCATGGTAAGTGCCATGTATAGGCATACCATTTTTTACCTTTCATAACACATTTTTACTATACTTCTTTATGTTTACATATGTTTAGACATACCACTGTTAGAACTGCCTACAGTGTTCAGTATACTGGTAGTAACATGCTGTACAGGGTTGTAGCTTAGGAGCAATAGGCTGTACCATATAGCCTGGGTATGTAGTGGACTATACCATCTAGGTTTGGGAATATATACTCTGTGATCTTTCCACAGTGATGAAATTGCTCAATGACATGTTTCTCAGAATGTATCTCCATTTTAAATAAGGCATGACTATATTGTTGTTTTTGGTTTAACATCTGTAATAGTTGGGGGAATTTTATTTCAGATTATTATAAATTACTACTTAGTTACTTGATGGGAATTATTTTATTCAGTCACTCAATAATGGGTTGCATTAGCTCTTCATGAAATAAAAATATCTCCTATGCAAAAGGTATAGATAAGCAATGGATGAAAGAGATGAGTATGGGTCCAATTCACCTTGAAAAAAGAATAAAAGTAGAATTGAGTAATCTCTGGAAAAAGTAAGATTATAGTAGTGTCTAATTTAAAATATTCCTGGGAAGTAGGTAATTTTTAGCCTCTTTTCAGTACTTCCTTATTATTATTATTACAAGGGGCCCAGTGCACAAAAATTTGTGCACTCGGGGGGATCTCTCAGCCTGGCCTGTGCCCTCTCGCAGTCTGGGACCCCTCGGGGGATGTCCACCTGCTGGCATGCCTGGGCGAGGAGCTTGATGGCTGTTTGCAGGTTGGTCAAGCCCCCCCAGTGGGGACCCTCACCCCATGGGGGTGTGGCCAGCCTTGGTGGTGGTCTGAGGGCCATTTTCAGGCTGCTCACAGCTCCCATTGAGCCAACAACCCAGCGAGGCTGGCTGGAATCAGGTTCTGGGGTTTATCTTCTATAATTGAAACTTTGTTTCCTTGAGCCAAAGCCTAGTCAGGCAATGAAGCCTCCTGTTTGCTTCAGCTCCATGGCTTCTATAATTGAAACATTGTTTTCTTGAGCAACAATGGCCTAGGTAGGCAGTTTCAACTCCATCGCTGGTGCAACAGAAGCCTCCTGTTTGCTCTAGCTCCATGGCTGCTGGCTGCCATCTTGGCTGGGTTAATTTGCATACAGCCACTTTGATCGGCTGGTGGGCGTGGCTTGGCTGGTGGGCGTGGCTTGGGTGTCTCAGAGTGATGGTTAATTTGCATATTACTCTTTTATTAGATTAGATTTTATTTATTTTATTTTTTTATTTATCTTTATTGTTCAGATCATTACAGTTGTTCCTCTTTTTTCCCCCATAGCTCCCCTCCTCCCATTTCCCACCCCAACCTCTGTCCTTGCCCCCCCACTGTCCTCATCCATAGGTGTACAATTATTGTCCAGTCTCTTCATGCATCCCCAACACCCTTAATCCCCGAAAATTGTCAGTCCACTCCCTTTCTATGCCTCTGATTCTATTCTATTCACCAGTTTATTCTGTTCATCAGATTTTTTATTCACTTGATTCTTAGATTCACTCGTTGATATATATTTGTTGTTCATAATTTTTACTTTCCTTTTTCTTCTTCCTCATTCTCAAAAGATACCTTTCAGCATTTCATATAATACTGG
>PVJC01043995.1:0-14293 GCA_004026665.1 Murina feae
TTTCGTCTCCTCATTTTGGCTTCTTCCCTTTCTGATTTAGGTGATCACTGCGAGGGATTAACCTCTAAGCCACTTGGTTATGAGAGTCAGCTGTGTCTACAGTGGGAGAACTTCTGTGCTGGAGACACCCTTATGGGGCAAGAGTTGTTACAGTGGAGCTTTTATGCTCACTGCATCTGCCCCGAGTGTGTTCCTTGTGCATCTGTTTTGTTTGGGTTAGTCCCTCTCTGGCCACTGGGTGCGGCTGGCTCCTGTATCTTTAAGGAGGTGTTGCTGCAGAAGTCTCTGACGCACTTGGGAGGGGCGGGGCCTCGGGGAGTTCACCGGGCGGGGCGGAGCAAATAGCTATGGCGCTTCTCAGCCCTGCGCTGAGAGATGCCAGGTCTCTGTGTCCCACGGTAATTGCTGCAAGCAACGCTGAGAGAAACCCGTTTTGGATTTCCTCCTGGTGCCAGTCAGTCCCCCTTCTCTGGGTGTCTGTGGGACTTCAGAAACTCGCCTGGAACTGGAGTTCAGGCTGGGAGCTTGTGGCTCTCTCCGTTTTGGAAAAGAACTGCGTCCCCCGGCGCCAGCCCTTCCCCGAGCCCGTGCACGCGCCTCCGTACCTCTGTACTTTGCTTCCGCCACTCCTCTGAGTCTCAGACTCTTCTCTAGTTGTAGGATTTTCACTCAGCCAGCCGTCCTGTGGGTGCGAGTGGTGTCCGTGTATTCTTTTCAAGGTTTTTCTGAAATAGTTGTTCACAGCTGCATATACGGTGTCTACCCTATGCCGCCATCTTGTTTCTCTCTCAAAATTTGTTTTCTTTTGATCCTGGGCTTGGGGGCGGGGGGGGGAGATCTCTGTTCTTTAAAAACATATACCAAATGTAGTGATCTTTGGGCTCTCGGAATTTTAACTGTGTATATCTTTGTATTATTATATGTATGTCTTCTAAGTATAAATATCCAAAATTTTATTTTTTGACTCTTTCCAATACACTGAAGAGTTGAGGAGTACTAGTCATATACATTTCGTTTTTAATTTTACCTGAATCTATGGAGGCTTCAAAAATTAGGCCTAGTAATCCAGTCAGCATTTTAATTGGAACTGTACTTACCAGTGTGGTCAATGTTTTTCCCCCCACCCACTCACTCAGAACAGTTTGTATCATAAAATCGCTTACATAATGGTTTGCTCTTGATGCTGTCATCTGTGAAATTTTTATCTGAGATAAATTTCCATAAATAAGTTAATTTAAAAAATCAGAATGCAAAAGTGATAAATTATGAATATACTTATTTTAAAAATATTTAAACAAAGGTACTCATACAAAAATCATATTCTTCTTATTATCTATCATTAGCTTTACATCATTGTAAGGTGCCAGATTATAGTAATATGAAGCTTATAATACTATTTCACATTTTTATTCACTAAATAAAAAACCTGCCCTGTGTTTTATTACAAAGTAGGTGGCCTGAAGGAAAAATATATGTATTCTTTCCTTTTGGTATAAAATATGCATTTGGGCTTCTCATTTCATCTCCAATCTGTGTTATTCCTTAAAAATGCAGAACTGCCTGAAGTCCTCTTTAATATTTAATTCAACAACTTTTTAATCTGTCATTATGCTGTGATGAAGTAAGCATCAAGTGTCGCTGAAAAAGATTAAATTATACTTGGAAATAGGAATTGAAATGATTTAGGGTTGGAGGCTGAATATTTGCTTTGCACAAGTAATAATAATAGTAGCTTGGGTGAAGAAGGGCTTTGATTTGGCTTTAATGTCTTTGCCTTGCTGTGCTCCCCTGTGGCTCCCCCTGATTTACGCTGGCGTTACTGAGCTTTATTTTATTTAAATGGAGGTAGAAAGTGGGAATTATTACACTACAAAACATTAATTACTCCATACTATTTCTTTGTACTGATTGCCCTTTTTTTCTGTAAACATCATAAACAATGATGCAACCTACCCAATATGGATAGCAGCTGTAAGCAGTCCTGTAGTTCTTGTTAACAAGCTTACCTCGGAAAGGAAAGGCAGCAATAATGAATGTCCATCTACAGAATAGTGAGAAACAAAGAAACTTTTATGTTTTTTCCTGTCAGAGAGGATGACATCTACAAAAGAATAAAATATTAACAATATGTGTTAATATTTTATTTCATTAACTTTTTGTTTGTTTTTATCTTTTCCAATTGATGTCCTTGGGAAAGTAGATTTTGTTTTTATTATGTGTTAATATTTTAACCACTGCAGTTTACTTCTTGCTTTTAACATCTAGATTTAACCTGTGGACTATTTTGTACTTAAAAAGTACAAACTTTTAGACTTTGGTGACTCTTTGGATCAACAGGTGACAAATAAAGATTAACCTCTTTGGAGTATGTGGTGTCTGCATATATTTGTATCTCCTTTTTGGGGGAAATCTGGTGATACCTGGCTGCATAAGCTTATTTTTAATTTAGTTCTATAGCTGTGTTTACAAGAGGCCAAAGCAATCAGTCAATTTAGTAGAGAAAACTAATTGAAATATTATTTGATCAAGTATACAGAAGAGTCCCATGTGGTTGTTTAGAAGAATGCTGCATATCATTTTTACTGTAACACATGTGTATTGGTGACTTTATATGTACTCTGGCTCTGTCTGTAATGAATATCTTCAAAACATATCTTCATTTGCCATAATTTGGCACAGTGATGGTCCTTTTCAAAATAAGCCTAAAAATAGACTAACATCTTGACATGCAGTACACTTGTTGGAGTATTATCAGAGGTATTTTTACTCCCAGGAATCCAGTGTATCTTTAACTTGGATGTCTACTTCCCTAGCATCATGTCCTGTCATGGGACAATAGTAAAGAGAAACGGCATCCTCCTTACTTTTTTTTGAAACATTCTAAGTGAGAAGGTAAACTTACTGCAGTGAATTCATAATTATCTATTAATTCCAAAGAATTAAACAAAAACCTGGAAAAATGTTTTTATGCTTAGAAAGCATTTAGTACCCTTTTATTTTATTTGATACCTTTTTTACACCTGGGAAAAGTCCAAAAAAGCATTTTGCAAGTGATATATTTATTTATTCAGAAGCTAATTCTTTTTTTCACTTGAATTAATTTTATGCCCTGCCTAATTGAATTCCCTGAATATTTAGCTCCCCACTTTATCAGTGTATACTCAAGGAGTAGAAAGAAGGACAATTGTATGGGTATAATTTTATACCTTTCATTTGTTTATCATTAGATACTGGAAATTAAAGTTCTGTATTTGATTGTAAATTATCTCTTATAGTTTATAAATATGTATTTAGAGGACTAGGTTCACAGATTATTTACGATTTAGTGTTTTGGTCTAGGATAACATTTGGAAATAAATAAGTTTAAGTAATTGATCAGTGTTTGCCTACATAATGTTATTCCTATTACGAAATGCCTTTGTCAACATGTGTCTCTTTTGCTCTAGCACTAGACTGTTGCCTTTCTGAAATCTAGTATGCTTGTAGGGTAAAGTAAATGCATGTCTTTGTAGAAAAATAAATAAAAAGAGCAACCTGAGTCAATAAGCGGGTTCAATTCATGCCTACAGCAATGGTGGACAGCTCATTTTGTAGATGTGGGTGTTTTGTTTACATTTATAATGCAGCTTTATTTAATGCTGACAGATATAGCTTGTGGCAAATGATAGTCAGAATGTATGAGCAGTCATAATGCTTCTGTCTTCTTATAGTGTGCTGCTGAAAATAAGCAGTTCACCTCTGTTTTTATTGAGGAAAGGATATGAGACAGCTATAGCTTCGTGAGGCTATTTATTGAGTTGTTTTACTAGCTGTGAACATGCCGCTTTATAGCAGTTGTGAAAATGGACTTTGCTAGTGTGTGGGAAAGGAAATAACATTGCAGTATACAAGGGTAGTAAAAAATCTCTATAAATAATTTTTCAGACTGAGGAATATTCTCATTTAAGCAGGAAGAATGGATTGTGATTTTAGCTGGATGTCAGTCTTTCCTCTGGCCCACCTGCCCCATGTCCGCACAAGCCCACCCTCACCAAAATCACTAGATTGGAATTGATCACATAATTTGAAGGAAATTTTTGATTCTATAACATTTAATTGGATTAGAATTTAGGAAAACTTGTTTACATATCCATCCAGATTTAGCACAACATTGTGACTTTTGGGACTTAGGGTGTAAATTACAAAATGTGTAGAAGGCTGCATTTATGTGTTCTATGACATATCTATAAGCTAATAATAGTGTGTTTGCTATTTAAGTATGTACTTGTGATACAGAAAAGCCTATATTCATATGCTGTTTATAATGTAAGAGAATTCAAATGTATAAGTTGCATGTGATTGATGGAAAGTTTTTCAAATACTTATATTTTGACCTCAAAATTTATTATTCAATATAATTAAGGAAAAGTGACAAACTAACCATAGAATTTGAATTTATATTACTCCTTTCCTCCCTTAGAAATTATAGGCACTCACTACACTTGCGCCTTTTAACTCCGCAACAAATTATTTTGGTTCTTACACTAGTTTCTTCTTTCTGCTACTAAATCTGTCCAGGTCTACTAAAGCTTCTTGATGTACAGTTATTTATTGCCTACCATAATTGTGATGGATATAATACCTTTTATTCTTAAACATAAAACAGAGCATTAGAAAGGTACATATTTGAAATTGTTATTTTATATTTTTATTCAAATGTTCATCAAACAGTAGTGAGAAGGTACACAAATAATTCATGTATATGCAAAATAATTTAGAAAGCAATGTGAATCTCAGCAGGTGTTTCTTCCAGGTTTGTGCTCAAATTTCTAGGGAACACTGAATATTAAGTTGAAATAACCCTCCCTTGATATTATGCAGCTAAAGTTCAGTTTAATTCTCAGATAAGGTTTTCTTGGACACATCATTTTCCTTTCATGTAAATAAAAACTAGACTACTTAGATTTGAATATTCTCTACTTTATAGAGTAAATCAAAATTTCGCAAAGTACTCACTTTGTTTTCTTAGTGTTTTTTAAGACATTTCTGTTACCACTAAATATATGGATTATAGGGATGCTGTAAAAATGTTCTTATTTCCTTCTCCACTGGCTGATGAAATGGGTTAATCTCTCAATAGAGTTGTTTCCTTAATTCACCACCTGTTTTCAAATCCCTAGTAACCAACAAGGTAAGCGAAGAGATTCCTCTGTGTATGCCTTATATATCTGTTTCACACAGAGAAGCCTAGAATAAAAAATGAAGACAAAACTCTTCCTTGAATTACTTTTGGGAAAGTTGTTGCATATTACTAAAAAGCTATCATATTTAAATTATTTTCAGTTGTCCAGTTATGTCACCTAATGGCCATCTTTCAATGGAAGTTTTCAGCTCCAAAGGGTATACCTGTATGTAAAGGACATTTATTGCCTTTCTTTTCAGCATATTGTGAGATTGTGATAGACATATAACTCATGCAAATTTTATATCTTTGATTTAGAAACAAAGGAACTTATTTTATCTTTGTAAAACCAAATGTGGGCTTGGCTATTATAGTTAGAATGTCTCAACTGTATATAAATAATCATTTATTGTTTAAATACAGAAGAGGCTGTAACAAAATGCTGTCAAGAGCCATCACACTCATTAACCTGCAAGCTAATTAGCCTCCTCCTGCCTGATTGCTGACAAGTTCTTCAGTCTGAACCCATTGCTGTTGTGTCAGCAGAGAAGCAGAGTGAGGTAGAGGAGGTCTCCATTAGATGTTTATGAACAAAGTCTCTGCATTAAAGATTTGTTTTTTACACTCTAACAAATGTTAGAGCATTCATATTCCCAGCTATAATTAAATTGGCAACTCTTAATTACTGTAATTAGTATATTAACTGTTTCCTGTTCGTCTATAATGGACTTTTAGAAGTTACATGTAATTTAATGTGATTTTAAAAATTGAATCATTGTTTAAAAGATTTCAGTAGTTAAATGTATATCTTAATGCTATTGAATATTTGAAATAATATGCATAATAAAAACACTTAACTACACTGTCTTGTCAAAACCAAGTACACATGGGCTTTATATTTACATGTCCTTTTTTTCATGTCTTTTTTTTCCTGCACAAACATGACATTCATTACCCATTAAATTTTTTTTTCCTGGTAGGCTAACATTTTTTAACTAGGTTGCAAATTAGCATTGGAATGATGGAACATTTTGCAAACGCATCTTAAAATATGAATTCATTAATTTGTGGAAGACTAATTCATTTAGAATAGCTTCGTGAGGGCAGAAAACATTCATAAGATTTTTGCTTAGTATACCTTCCAATCAAACTAAAGATTTTATGGAGAATAACAAAACAAAACAGAGCACATTTTGGAATGATACTTGGTCTAAATATGAATTGATGAAGCCTTTTCTCAATTTTCAGAATTATTTTTGCTTTCTGGTAGATGTTACTTACAGTTTTGGCTTAAAATATTTGTTTATTTTCAACAAATTAGAGGCCTACACCTTTCTAAAATATTATATATACTAGCAAGATATCTAAAAAAGCAGAGAATGACATTTACTACATTTCTAGTTTATGTAGGGAAAACTACTCTTTGAAGGTATCTGATTTAAAAGTACTAGATTAAAGTAAGAAACAGCATCAACATTTATGGGAGTTTTCCATTTAGGTACATGTTTTTTATACTGGACATGGGCAAAAATATTATTTGCATAGAATCCTGTACAGGATTAAACTACGTGAATATATATTTACCACTAGCTGGCTTTAACTAAGCCCCAATTAAGGAATGGGTATTTTTGTAAGTAAAATTTAAAATATATATTTAGTCACTTTTATAATTAAGATACTAATGTGACTTATTTCAGTTATTCATTTATAGATGGCAGTGATTTTATGAGGAACTACCCAATGCACTCCAAAATACGTCATTTTTTAATGGATGTGGCCTTGATAACAACTGTAGCCTACCTATCCATAAGAATTGCAACTTGAGCCTCAAGTCACCTGTGTGATGGAATAGATAATGAGGTTCCTTCTTGTACTGTAGGTCTGTGGATGTGTGGTCTCTTGGCTAAGAAAGATAGATTTGAGGTCCTGAAACAGTGTTTTTGCAGTGTTAGAATAAAATTTATCATGTGGAATCTACTGATCTCACTTACTGAGGACACCTTCCCACCACTCATTCTCCACCACTACCCCCTACTTTCCTAGCATGGCCTGATTTCTGCGAGAAGAGCAACATTTTCATAATCATCTTTAGAATGTGATGTAACTTAAGTTTCAGAGAATTTAGTGTAATAATGAATCAGATTTGATTTACTAAGTAAATAATATGAGTTCAAGGGCCTTTTGAATTTTAGAGCCCATTTTAGAATTATTGGACTACTTACAGTTTATAATCATAATATCAACAAGGTCACTAAAATCTGAACCTGTTGAAGGAAGGAGACTATGGAAAATCTAGCACAGTCCTCTCATTTCACAGATAGGGAGATGAGACTGGGAGGCAACTTGCCCACTGCCACACAACCAAGTAGTATAGCAGACAGGAAATGACAACTCAGATCCTTGCTCTGGACTTCATAATTCAAATTGGAGCGGGTTGACTTAGTATTTCCTTCTGAGCGTCTCTATCTTAGTTATTTTATGTTGAATGTTAATGTTGCTTAAAGTATATGAAATAACTATTTTTAATGGGTACAATTTATTGTTTAGAGTAGGTGCTCAAATTTATGTAAAACATTGTCTTTTAAAGAAAACACAAAACTAAGATAGAAATGGCTTATCTAATAAAACACCCCAGTTTGACAATAAAGGCTCTTTTCCTCCAGTAAATTATTTAATAAAAGAAACTTCTATAGTGTTGAAGTAATAGAGCACTGTCTTCTGTAAAACTGTGGTGTATTGGTTAAGCAACGCTATATGTTACTGTTGAAGAGTAAAGCCCCAGAAAATATTTTGTTGATATTAGCTTTTATTTATAAACCAGAATAATTCTGAATGTGTATAGTAAACATTTGGAGATAACCCAAGGCAAATTTAATTTTAGATTGGGCTTTTGCTTAATGTATTATTCATAGTGTTGTATCATCAGTTGAGCATATCCCTAACAATAAACTTAAAACTTAACTTTAATAGTAATATCCACCCTAATTTGGTTGAGTCAAATACTGACCTGACATGATTTATTTTTCCTCCTTGTTGTAGATAATTTTTCAATAATGGTGAGATGGAGTTATTTGGTACGTTTTTCTCATCCCCCTCTCCCGTCACCCCTCCCCCCCATTTTCACACTTCACCATTTTTGCTGCATGACCTGGTTTTGCATTTTTCTGATTCTCTGTTCATCTAATTAGTATATTCTAAAAAGACCTGGACCACTTATTGTACAGAGATGTAGCCTGTGGCTATTTAATAAGGAGCTTTCAGTGCTACATTTGCATCTTTTGCTTGGGGTCTGAATAGTGAATTACCTTTAAGATCATTAGAAGCACTGCTGTATTGTTAAAATCAGGCCACAATATTCTAATTGACAATTTAAAACTTCAGGCTTCCTATATAACCCAAGTGACCCTAGAGTAATTGTATATAGTGTAGAAGACTCCAGGACAAACTGCTGATGTTTCAGCCCATCCCACAGTGTAACCTCTGTAGACAGGTAGCTTTACACTCAGATGAGTAGTGTAGAGATGTACTGAAAGCAAATGAGTCTGATCCTAGTTATGTATACTTAAGTGTGTATATTACTTATATCATAATTATAGAATTTAGCATCTTTTTTATAGTAAATGTTTTCACTAGTTTTTTTTATCTCAAATTGGTGTGATATTTATCTGCTGCTACCAGTGATGAAAGGTAGCCAATAAAAAAAGTGACTTAAAATAGAGAAAGATAGTGGTAAGTTTCATGTTTTTAAATAAATGCTTTTACTTGAAGGCATTTATAGATTCACCAGCTGGCATTTACTCTGTATCTGAACTTCTTGACTGTATGTGAAAAACTAAATGGATATGTTTTTGTACAACTAATTTTAGTAGATAACCGATGTTAATTGATTTAAAATTTAGCAATTATACTTTAAAATTGCATTTCTGAAATAGCTGTTTCTTAATGGAATCTGAAGTTACTTAGTTGTGATCAATAATTTCTGCTGAATAGCTATATATAAATTTTAGCACAGTGCTGTGCATATAATGGTACTTAGTAGAGGTTTGTTGAATGAAACTATGAATGAATGAAAGCTCAACCAGAAAGAATATAAAATAAAGGAAAAGAAAAGTGCTTAGCACATTGTGGGGCCCCTGTAGCTAATTGAGCCAACTACCCACTTATGTTTTTCCAGAGGGTCTCACTTTCAATAACAGTTTCAAAAATATTTTAAAAATAATAACCAGGCAGTAATTAACTTGAGTTCACTTGGTAGGCTGTCTAAAATGTGTTTATTTTGCTTATCTCACTAGTTTGTACTCTTTTGTTACTGGTTTACTACTCAGAGTTCTCCAGATCAACTGTGAAAAGTAGCTACCTGATCTTGTTTAAACCATGGTACTCTATGATGTCTTTTCTTTGACCTTCTTTTCACCTTCATTGTTAGAGAAACCCAAATCTTCTGTTTCTTGAAGAAGTTGCTTTATTTATATATTTTAGATCTATTGTTTTAGATTTATTGTAGAGAAGAAAACAGAACTTTGTATTAAAATAAATTATTTCTTATGGAGGGGGATTAACAGCAAGGCAAATATTTATGCAAAGATGTTTACTTCAAAGTAAAATCAGAGTAAATGTTTATTTAAAACTGTATCTTAGCTTGCATTCATATTCAAAAACACTATATAAGGTGTAACATATTTATGATCAGCACATTGACCAGTGATACGCTGTTAAGTAGTCTTGCAGGATTTTCACTTCTAAGAATTTGTTGTACTTGCATTATTGTTTCCTTTGGGATTCCAGACAATGACTCTGTAGTCTGATTCATTAATATTGGTTGTCTTCAGCAGAGAGTATCCAGATTTGACCTGCCAAGTATTAAATTTTTAATGTATTACTAGTTCCTTCACAGAGTAAGGCTTGTCTTTGTTCTTTTTATTTTTGTACCAGTACAGCTTAAATCAGATACAAATCTAATATGTAGTATCACTAAATATGCCTCATTTTAAAAATGCACACACAATACACATGCACAACTATACAAATGTTTATTGGTGAAAATATTTAAGTATAAATGGCTACCTTTTAAAATATTTGGTAATATGCATTTCCAATTTTATTTTGAAAAGTGCCAGGGGGTGCTCTATGCAATGTACAATAAATTAATTTTATGCTATTAACAATGATGATGTTGAATGTGTATTAGTTAATGTGTTAATGACGTGTTAATTACTGTACATGTTGTGAAGACCCTTCAGGCTTGTTCTATGATGCAACATGTCAACTTGAACCAGACTAAGTAATCTGCAAAGCAGACTGTAACTCTTAAAAGTAACACTTGTAAACATAAATTATAAATTAAATTATGCTTTTTATTATCCTTTTTCTTTCGAGTAGAATGAATAATAATTCTTCTGCTATCTGCACCTGTTAGAACCTAATACTGTCAGACTCAGTTTTCCCCAAGAGGATTGGAAGAGATTTGTTATGCAATAACTTCGGCTTTGTTTACACTCTGGCATTTAGTATATATTTTATATAGATTCATGTGCTTTGCAAACTGGAAGATTCTTCTTTTTTTGTTTGTTTACCAGATTATTTATAATGAAAGATATTCAGTCTTTGTGCAAGCAGGTGAAAAGTAGCGTTGTTCGACAATTAACACCACTGATTGATATTAAATTAATATTTGTGATTCAGTCCATGTTTCTTTAAGCTTGTTGGCCAAGTAGTTGAAACCTCAGGAGATGAGTCCTAAAAATCTGGATGCCAACTTCAAATCATTTCAGAGTGGCCAGAATTTGTTGCCATGTGGGAACAGATTGGGGTTTTTGTGTTTTGTGTGTGTGTGTTTTTTTTTCATAAATACTTTTCAAAATGTAGACTACCTCTGTTCAAATCATGGCTCTTTCACTGTCAAGCTGTGTGACCATGAACATGGTTTTCAACAAAACCATGCTGTGTCCCAGTTCCATGATAATAAGACTGGGTATAATAATAGTACCTGACTCGTAGGATAGGCTAAATCAAGTACCTTGAGATGTGCATGGCACATAGGAAGCACTCAGTAAATGTGAGGTCTTATTAACTTACCTTTAATATTATACTGAAAATTATTTGGCAGCATTTAATTTCCACAAACTCCTTGAATTCTCTAGGACCCGTTATGAATTTGAGTTTTTGGTTTTCAGTCATTATAGTCTCGTACCTCATCACAGCAAAACATCTTACTTCTAGTGATGATTTTATTACTTCAGTGTTGTTTACATCCACCTGGAGTCATAGGCTTTTTTGTTCAACTAATCTTGCTTGATTCTATAGCATAGCTCTTATTGAGATTCGTATTGGCATGGAAGGCTATTCTGACCAGAACTTGGGTCTCCCTTGCAAATATTTGTGTAGCTCTTGTTTATACTCATGTATCCTCTTCTAATACCCATGCAAAAGGGATTCTAATAAATCTTGTGCTCAGCATTACACATTGTTTGCTTTAGCTGCCTTCCACTTCATGCTTCCTCCTTTAGGAGCCAGCCATTACGAAAGGTTAGATGCACAGTTAGCAGGCTTTAGCTCTCCCTTTTGAATCAGTGAGGTTGCCGTTTTATTGCTCTCTGACTTACACTTCAGTGATGAGAGTAAACTAGCATCAGATTAAAGGTCAGCAAATCCCATCAAAGAGAGGAATATTAGGGGCAAAGATAGTTGGAGAGGCAGCACACCACTGGGTATTGACAGGGTGATTCCAGGGTATCAGTCAGCAGAATTATAGCTGCCCAGAGAGTCAGTACAGCTTTAATGAGCCTGTGTGAAGAGGAAGAGGGTGGATTTATGTAGTTCCTCATAATTTTCTGTAGAGACTGTTATTGCAGACATTCTGTGGAGTGTTCTGGTCTTTCATTTAATTCAAAGGTCCTGGAGCTTATCCATCCTCTAAATTCCTTTTTGTTAGCTCAAATCAAAGTTGACATTTCCATGGTTTACCACCTAAAATGCCCAGTTCAAAATCGGATTTCTTTTGGCAGTTTTGAAATCTGTATACTGTTAATATAAATCTACACTTATATTTATATTAATGCATGAACATTTTCTTTTTAGAAAAATGGGTTGAATAATGAACTCTTCCTTCCCCCTCCCCCAGTAAGAACAAAGGGGAAATGTACATTTACACATTGTCCTCCAAATAACTGGGGGGGGAAGCTGATTGTAATTATGTTATGGTGCTTTTCAAAAGGATTTTAATATTCATTTCTTTCAATTGACTTTCCTAATTAGTTGTTTATATGCCTGTTTTGTGTACTCTCCATCTCACTCTTTATGCTTCCAGTAATACCGTTAACCTGGAAAAAAACTATTTGGGGGGGTGGGTGGGTGGGAATGTTTTTAATTGTTCTAATGAGCAAGACTACATTTAATTGCTGTTTAAGTCCACCTTGATTGAGATATGACTCTAGTGAATTTGACTCACATTAAATTCTTATCAGAGTGGTATTAATCTATGATATCAAAATCTAGAATATGCAATCAACTTACACTAGAATGCTTGTTTTACTAGCCATACCAGCCACTTTTTGTAATTTAAATTTAAGAATATACTTTTTGATTATTTATAAGTAAATAAGTACATTATTAACATAGGGGCCCTTGTTTTGTGATTTCAAGCTTCTCTGCCATTGTCCCTTGCATGCCATGTGGGTGGTCATGCTTTTCAGACACTTAATGGTTTTTAATGGGAGAGAGTGATGAATGTAATACAACCAGGAGAAGCACAAACATCCTTTTTAAAGTTCACTGTTGACTGAAACATCTACAATACTTACAGCAAAATGTAAACTCCTTAAGAGAGATACATACAGGCAAATATTATGTGAAAATAAACCTTCATTGCTTTTTTGGATGGAGATCATATAACTGTTAAATATATCAACTTTTTCTTTTGGAGATGAAAATAATAGTTTTAAGTTTTTTTTTGTTTTTTTTTTGTTTTTTTTAACCTAATTACCTAAAAGCAAATACCAAAAGCTGATGTTTGTATATGGGGCAAAGAGTCAGTATAATACATATTTCAGTGTTTGTTTGTTTTTATTAGTTATTTTGCATTTAAAGTGAAAATTGTGTTTGAAAGAAATAATTTCTAAAACTGTGTGTGTGGGGGGAGAATCTATCTTCAGTCATTAATTCGATGCTGTATTTATATTAAAAAGCGAGCATACTTAAAAGTAAAGTCATGTGGAAATTCTAGTCAAGTTCATGCTTCCTGTAATCATGCCATGTTTCACAAAGCCTTTTTGATAAAACTGAGTCTGTGTTCTTTATAATAATACAGATAAAACTCTATCTGTGCTATTGCATTGGAATGTACTAAGAATGTCAGCGACCCTCATGCCATATTTACTGGCATGTTATTTTAAGCAGTGCCTGTGCATCAGGATAATTTGGCACTACAAAAACAACAAAGTGAATTATTTCTTCCTGCAAAAGGAAAAAGGGAACCAGTGGATATCTAGTATTCATAACGAAGCCAACTGACTGTAGTTTATATATTCACTTTTCAACATTTTAGAGAAAAGATAAAGAAGATGGCTGCAGCAAAGGAAAAGAAAGTGAATATAAAGATAAGCATGAGATTAATTTTCTGATAGGGGTGGTATTCCTCCTGTGATAAGGATGTGTGAATGACACTGATCACCTTAAAGTACAACTAAATATATTGGGTATTTTTATTTTTAAATATATTTTATTGATTTTTTTTTTTTTTTTTAGAGAGAGGAAGGGATAGAGATAGAGAGTTAGAAACATCAGTGAGGGAGAAACATCGATCAGCTGCCTCCTGCACACACTCCCCCACTGGGGATGTGCCCGCAACCAAGGAACATACATGCCCTTGACTGGAATTGAACCTGGGACCCTTCAGTCCGCAGGCCAACGCTCTGTCCACTGAGCCAATCCGGTCAGGGCTGGGTATTTTTAAATTCAACTCGGGTCTAGTATTTTATTTGAGAGAAATTTTGAATGAAAAAATAATAATTGTTCTGAAGTGGTACCATTTTTCTCCCCATTGGTAGGTAGTTTCTGACCAAAAATGTTAAATCAGATATATATTATATGTATAGCTCTAAAGAAATCATACATTTTTTATGAAATATTTGTTTA
>PVJC01043996.1:0-14291 GCA_004026665.1 Murina feae
CCCTTAGGGCAGTGGTTCTCAACCTGTGGGTCTCGACCCCTTTGGCGGTTGAACAACCCTTTCACAGGGGTCGCCTAAGACCATCCTGCATCTCAGATATTTACATTACGATTCATAACAGTAGCGACAATACAGTTATGAAGTAGCAACGAGAATGATTTTATGGTTGGGTCACAACATGAGGAACTGGATTTAAAGGGCCAGAAGGTTGAGAACCACTGCCTTAGGGCAATGCACCAGGGTGGAGACCACTAATCCTCATTGTTATTGTTATCATGCTAATTGTTGACTGTTAACTGTCCAGTATCCACCTATGTCTGTCATTTTACTTTTCATCTGATCCCAGAGGCTTCCCTTGTTTGCTTTCTCTCATTTTCCTAATCTATCACCAATGCAATGTATAAAATAAGGTTTATAACTGCCATTCTCTTTGAGATTTTGCTTCCCCGCTATAGTCGACAGTAGTTGGGCTCAAGTAAACTCAACAATTCTTTACAGGTTTTGAACCTTTCTTACAAAGGGAAATCCAGATTATTTGCATTAATTTCCAGCCCTTGAAGGAGGAATATAATTAAGCAAAACCTCTGCAAACCACAGGAGAAAGGACCATAGGTCTCTCCAGTGACAAAGCAGGAAGGCAAAAGGGAAATCTCTAAATGTGAAAACTGTCAACTACGCACAGAAATGGAGCCCCAAGACTCATCTCGGGGACCCGGCAGTCAGAATCCACTTGGGATAGATTGGAGTAGGAGCCTGCACTGGTTTCCTATCAACGTTTTCCCATTAAAAAAAATGTCAGGGCTGGGAGAAAAATAACAGAAGACAAGGAAGTTTTAAAGCTGTAGTTGAAGCTACCTGTCTTAACAACTCCAACTCCAACTCCTCCTCCTCCTCCTCCTCTTTTCCCAGGTGTCTTCTTTAGATTAGAAATCTTTCCACCCCACTGTGCCTGGCTGGCTTCAGGTCTGGGGAAGAGAGTCGCAGGCAAAAATCCAAGTTTTGATCTCAAAGAGCATTTTGATCTCAAAGAGCATCCATTCCGGTGGGAAAAGACGACAACAAATCACAGATGCAAAATACAGGGTCTGTTAGTGACCAGTATTCCAGAGAGAGGGAGATCCTGGGAGGAGAGAGACAGGAGGCCCTTGTTTTGGAACGTTGTCGCAGACCCTGGGCTAATGACTCTCTGGAGGTGAACCTTCCGATGCTCTCTGACCGCGTCTGGCGGGGCGGCCCCAGGGGGCCTGGGTCCCTCGGCCCCTGCGGGCCGCCCAGCCCTTGATGCCCTTCGCACTGGCCGCCCGCTGGCGCCGGGAGCTGTCCCAGCGGGAGGCTCCCGGGCCCCCACGGCCTCTCCTCCTCGCCGCCGCCTGGAAGCGCGGCAGGCAGGCGGGTGGGCAGCACCGCGCCCCTGCTCTTCCCCTCCTCCGCGCCCCCCGCGCCCCCCTCGCCTCCCCCGGCCTAAAGTTGCCTTCCTTTCTGCAAATCCACCCTAGTTCTTGAAATTCCACCACGAAGACTCCGTCTTCCCAGGGGTGGAATCGTGCCCCTGTTGTGAGTGATTTAATGTCCTAGTGGAACATGGAATGACTCTGCCCCAGGACAGCCCGCCAGGGAGCAGCGTGCAGGTCGGGGCAGAGGGCAGGGGACAGCGGGAGGGACGGGGTGCTGTTCTCGGGTGAGCAACGCTGGCTGGACCCGTAGATTAACTGGTTCACGGGTCAGTTCGGTTTATCGGAACAGAGTCGCAAATGCTGTCAGCATCGGAGTGTGGTGGAAGGGTGAGACTTCAGGAAAGACTGGTTTCTTCCTCTCCTTCCGGGGTGCTGCGGAGCCACCGACAGCACAGCTCTCGGGGCATCCAGCGCAGAGGCGAGAGGAATGCCTGGCGCCTGTTGTTTTCCTCGCTGACGGCTCTGCCTCCCCTTCTCGCCTGTGGACGAAAAAAACAGGGTTCTGTGACAGGCGCTGGTGTCAGACCAGACCTGGGGTCAGCAATCTCGGTACCGGGATTCTGGGCCAAAACTCAACGTCGCTAGAGACTTATTAGGCAAGTAAAGGGAAAGCGCTGGGAGAGGAATTCCAGGAGGGGAGTGGGCTCAGGGCTCCTTTGAACACCTCGGAGGGAGGAGGGTAAGGGCTTTCTCCTTCCAACTGACATAACGGGGCCTGTCCCGGCTGTCCTCCGTTCCTGTGTGGGAGTGAGATGGGGCTTTCCCCCAGCCCCCTTGTCTGTAAGGGGGCCGGGGTCCACCACATGGTCTCGCCATGTGCCAGGGGAGAACAGGTCAGGAGAATCCCACCTGCACGGCGGGAGGGTTGAAAGGGTGGAGGAGGGATCTGAGGGGCGAGGCCCTGATTAACAATACTTCTCTTTGGGGCCTTCTGCCCTGTGACCTTCCGTAACTGGCCCGTGGTGCTTGCTCTGCCCACGTCTCACTGCCCAGCAGGGTTCTGTGGGAAGTGATGTCATAGGCCGATCATACATTCCCAGCTGGGCAGGCCGTGGTGGAGAGCCAGGCAGCCCCGCGTGGAACTTGTTTAGTGAAAGGGCTTAAGCTAGCCCTGTCCATTATTCTTCTGGGTCTAGGTTCACTCACCTTAGAAACAAAACGAATCTCCCTCACAGTGGGTGTTAACCCTCAAGAGAACACAAGGTCTTGTAAACTGTCCTGTAATCCAGTCCTCACTTTGCTTTTCCCCACCTACAAGCAATCTTTCCTATGTTCCCTCCTTAACTTCAAATAGGTAAAAGAAGCTGCAAAACTGTTGTTCTCTGGAGCCTTTGACATCTTGCTCCCAAGCATATGTTATCAGTTAGGCTCAAATAAACTTTCTTTCTTTCTTTCTTTCTTTCTTTCTTTCTTTCTTTCTTTCTTTCTTTCTTTCTTTCTTTCTTTCTTTCTTTCTACCATTTAAAATTAATTTATTAAAACATTTTTTTCCCCGGCCAGTGTTACTCAGTGGTTGAACATTGACCTAGGAACCAGGAGGTCACAGTTTGATTCCCAGTCAGGGCACATGCCTGGGTTGCAGGCTCGAGCCCCAGTGGGGGGTGTGCAGGAAGCAGCAATGATTCTCTCTCATCATTGATGTTTCTATCTCCTCCTCCCTTCCTGTCCCAGAAATCAATAAAAACATTTTTAAAAAATAAAAAATAAATTTAAAAAAGATACCTGTGAAGTACCAGAAATAATACACCTCAAAGGGTGTATTAAGTATCCTGTAATTCAATCCCCACTTTGCTTTTTCCTGCCTCCATGTAATCTTCCTTATGTTGCTTCCTTAATTTTAAGAGCATAAAAGAATCTGCAAACTACTATTCTCAGGAGCATTTTTCTCAGTCCATTCAAATCTTGCTTCTGGGCATATCCTCTGTTTGGCTCAAATAAATTTTTATAACAATTGTCCACAGGTTTGAAAATCTTTACATCAACAGATTTGAGATCAGAGGATTATCCTGGATTATCCAGGTAATCACAAAGCTCCTTATAAGAGGGAAGTTGGCGGGTCAGACAGAAAAGACTGTGTGACCACAGAAGCAGAGAGAGAAAAGGTAAAGTGATGGGGAGCCTGGAACCAAGGAATGAAGAGCTTTTAGAACAGCGGTTCTCAGCCTCTGGGTTGCGACCCCGTTAGCAGTCGAACGACCCTTTCACAGACGTTGCCTCAGACCATCCTGCATAACAGATATTTACATTACAATTCATAACAGTATCAACAACACAGTTATGAAGTAGCAACGAAAGTAATTTTATGGTTGGGTCACAACATGGGGAACTGGATTTAAAGGCCAGAAGGTTGAGAACCACTGATTTAGAAGCTGGAATAGGCTGGGGGTGCATATGATCCCGAAGAGAACAAACCACCAATGAAAAGAAGTGCTTGTGTTCCCACTTGGGCTTGTACAATTTATACTCATACATGATAAGTCACAGTATTCAGAAAGAATGAATATGTACATTCGTTTCCAAGATTATTCAGTTTTGCTCTTTTTTTTCTTTCCCTTAACACTTGCAAATCCTGCCACTGTTTATTTTCCTATTTTTGAAATAGAAAAAAAATTTAAAGATCTGAAATCTGAAGAGGTCAAAGAGGTTAATCCCAAGAGTAAAGGTCATGAGCAACATCTTTTCTATTGTCTTCTGACTGCTTAAAGGAGAATATTTTTAAAAAATGTGCTATCTAAGACTTAACAAAACATGACTTTATCAATTGCAAATTTATGCTCTTGGAAAAAAGGAGGACTATTTTTTTTTTCTTTGCTCTAGGCCCAAACATTAAGGGTAGTCTTATAGGTAAGAGGACAATTTAGACATTTAAGCATTAATATGGCATTATATGCCTTTGGAGACCAAAAAGATTCAAAAGTCTGTTATTCAGAAAAGAAATCGTTTACAAACATTTATTTAAGATTTAATTTGCCAATGAAGAACCTGTTTCTTAATCATAATTTACAAAACATTAAATATGAAATTTTATAATGTTATATTATTTTATGTTTCACCTAATTTTAATTTATTCTACTCTGTGTTCAGTATTTTTCTTTTTTAAATTTATTTACCTTGTTTAGAGTAATTCTATTGTTTTATGCTTATACTTGTTTTTATTCCTGGATTAGTATTTAAATACTAGAGGCCCAGTGCATGGATTCATGCACCAGTGGGGTCCCTCCGCCTTGCCCACGAGGATCAGTGGACTTCCACACCGCTGCAGCCCGGCCTTACCTGCCAGCTTGTCAGGGTCCAGCCCACTGTCTGCACTGCTCCCGGTCATCCTGCCCCACTGCACCTATTGCTGCCACCACTCTGGCACCCAGGGGGAGTGTCCACAGGAGGGGCTCACACTGCCCCAACTGCATTCGCCAGCCATGAGCCCAGCATTTGATGCCCATCTGTTAGCTGAGCGGTGCTCCTGCTGTGGGAGTGCATTGACCACCAGGGGGCAGCTCCTGCATGAGCTCCAGCCAGTCAGCCAGTCACTTAGGCCCTTATGTATATAGAGGTCTAATACTTTGAGGTGTGTTATTCTGAGTATGAAAATATTCACAGTATATGAATTTATAGAAGAAAGGTATCAATTTCTTTGATAAGATTAAGTGCTCTTAATTTTTACTTATTAATTTTAAAGAGCAGAAGGGAAAGAGACACTGATTTGTTGTTTGTTCCACTTACACATTCATTGTTGCTTCTTGTACGTACCCTGACGGAGGTTTGAACCTGCAACCTTGGTATATTGGGACAATGCTCTAACCAACTGAGCTACAGGGCTAGGGCCTCACATCCCAACTTCTTAAAATAATGCTTGGCACAAATATTTGTTGAGTGGATGAGTAAAATTACTAGTATACTAGATGCACAAAATTCATGCACTGGGGAGGGTACCTCAGCCCAGCCTGCCCCCTCTCACATACTGGGAGCCCTCAGGGAATGTCCTACTGATGGCTTAGGCCCCCCCCCCCACTCCGCTTGGGGAGTGGGCCTAAGCCGTAGTCTGGCCTCCCTTTGTGGGTGGCGACCAGGCTGATCAGGGGAAGGCACCAGCCCCATCACCCACCTGCTGCAGCCACTGCCAGTCACCGCAGCCACCAAGGTGTTTTCATCAACACGGACTCCAGTCCTTTTACCATGAAAAAATGACAGCTTTCTTTAGGCATTTTCAAGATGTGTCTTTCATAGGATACGACATTTCTTTTTTTTTTTTTTTTAATGTATTTTATTGACCTTTTACAGAGAGGAAGAGAGAGGGATAGAGAGTCAGAAACATCGATGAGAGAGAAACATCAACCAGCTGCCTCCCGCACACTCCCAACTGGGGATGTGCCCGCAACCAAGGTACATGCCCCTGACCGGAATCGAACCTGGGACCCTTGAGTCTGGAGGCCAATGCTCTATCCACTAAGCCAAACCAGCCAGGGCGGATACGACATTTCTTTATTATTATTTTTTATCCTCACCTGAGGTTATGCTTCCATTGATTTTTAGAGAATGTGGAAGAGAAAGGGAAAGATAGAAACATCAAAGTGAGAGGACCACTTTGATTGATTGCCTCCTGCATGAGCCCTGTCCTGGGCCCTGGTGAGGGAGGAGCCTGCAATCTAGGTACATGCCCTTGGTCAGGTTTGAACCCAGACAGGTCGGCAGGCCAAGGCATTATGCACTGAGCCAAACCAGCTAGGGCAGGATATGCCATTTCTTAGCCCTCCAGCAGTGGACCTTCATTTTTTTTCTCCAGGAGTGTGGTGGAAAAACCCTAGATCACTTTTTTAGATTCTTATCACCCAAGCTACTAAGAATATTACTAGTGGCATACAGGGAGCTTAGCCAATGAGCAGTCAGAAAAAGTGTTTTCTCTGTAGTTCACTCTGATTGCCAGTTTTGCCCTTGCCCACGCCTGTAGCCTCTGGCCAAGGCTGAAGGCCTGGGCAGGAGACTCCCAGACTCCTGTGATCACCAGCTCTGCCCTTACCCTCTCCAATCACCTGTTCCACCCCTCAGCCCCCCCTTCCCCCACCACCTGCCTGGCTAACAGGCCTGGACACTTCAGCAGCAGGGCTGGGGGGACTGGGCACTGCCATCTTGTGGCTATGGGCATGGCCATCTTTATGATGGAGCAATGGAGTGATGACTAATTTGTATATTACTCTTGTTTGATAGGATTGGAAGATACATGCTATGAACAAAATATAACAGGGGAAAAAGAATGCAGATTGTGGGAGAGAGGTACAAGTTGGAAATTAGAATGGCAAGGATAAGCTTTAAGGAGATCAGGAAGTCAGACATGGGAACATCTAGCCAGAGTCTTCCCAGCAGAGAGCGCAACTAGTACATGAAGAATTGCAGTAGCAGCAAAACCAGTGTCTGGAGCTGAGTGAGTAGGCAGTGATTTGTCCCCTGAGTGAAACAAAGGGCCAGTGGAGGGTTTTGAGCAGATGAGTGAATGTGTTCACTGATATTTTTAAAGAATTTGGGTGATGTGTTAAACAGGCAAATTAACAAGAGAAAAGCATACAAATGTATTTAATATGTTCTACATGACATGGAAGCCTTCATAAGGAAATGAAGACCTGAAGAAACAGGCTGCAGTATTTTTATGATAAAGTTGATGGCAGATATACTAGTACTAGGAGCCCGGTGCACAAAGATTCGTGCACTGGGGGGGAGTAGGGAGGGTAGAGGGCAGGGTCCCTCAGCCCATCCTGCACCCTCTGCAATCTGGGAGCCCTCTGTGGAGCCCTCTCCAATCCAGGAGTTTCTGTCTGTCTTTGCAAACATATGAGTGAGTTGTCTGAGACCCCCAACCCAGTTTGATTTGTTGTTCACAGAATAATAGAGGCTTTTTTTTTTCATTGCTCCATTGGTGGAGATTTCCTGCAAGTTTTAGGATATCTCCCTTTAATTTTTCCTAGACACTCTGGTTTTACTTTTGTCTCTCACCTTTACTTTCCCTCCATCCCCAACTGCAACAGTAACTTGCTCCAGGCTCACTTTGCTCTAGGATCCAGATCCATCTGCCACCAGAACTATGATTCCCAGCATTCCTGGTGCTCCCTGCGCTCTGGGCTTCCACTTCCCATCCTGGGGCTGCCACCAAAGCTACTATTCCCAGAATTCCTGGTGCTCTGGGTTTTCCCTGACCGAGGGAGCCACGTCCCCCCCAAGGGAGCAACCGAGAGAGTCACATCCTCCCAAGCTGCCGGCTCTTCCACTCTGCTCTGTGTATGCAAATTACCCACCATCTTTGTTGGGTTAATTTGCATACTCACTCCTCATTGGCTGGTGGGCATGGCTTGAGCATAGTGGAGGGACAGTTACTTTGCATGTTTCTCCTTTATTATATAGAATGATGGTTAAGATGCATGAGGAGTGTGTAGTTAACTAGGAAACATTTAGAAAGGCCCTGTTTGTTCAGATTCTTCTTGGCATTCCTTTGTCATTGGAGATCGGGCACACACAAGAATCAACTAATGAATGCATAAATAAGTGGAACAACAAATCAATTTTTCTCTCTCTCACTCTCAAATAAATAGAAGCAATAAATTAATTAAAACAATATATAAAATTTCCATGCCCAAGTATCCTATATAATAAAAGCCTAATATGCAAATCGACCAAATGGCGAAATGACCGTTTGCTATGATGCACACTGACCAACAGGGGTCAGACACTCAATGCAGGAACTGCCCCCAGCCTGCAGGCCCCAGGCCAGCCAAGGCAGGTGCCAGTGTGGGGGGGAACCCCGATCACTCCACTGGTTGCCCCACAGATTGGTCCTGATTGCTGGCCAGACCTAGGGACCCTACCCCTGAATGAATTTTATGCACCAGGCCTTTATGAAGATATCATAAAAGACTGAGTGAATTGCCCAAGATAACATGGCAATTGGAGGAGCCTAATTAACTCAGATCCCTGGCTCCTGATTTGCTGTTTTTTTCCTGCTATATTAGGTGACTGCACACTCTCAACTATTGCTTTCTTTCCCTTGATCAAGCTCCACTTTAGTAAATAATAATAATTAATATCAGCTAAACTTTTATCAAGTGGTTAGTATTTGGCAGACATTGTCCTGAGCCTTGCATATGCTCATCAAATCCCCTTAGTACCTTAGCAAAGAATGCTTTGTTCTCACTTTACAGTTGAGTGACTTGTCCATGGTCCCATAGCTGGTGGAACCAGAATTTAAACCAGTTATTCTGAGTTCTTATTTTATTTTTTTAATTAATTTATTTATTTTTTAATAAATCTTTATTGTTCAGATTATTACAGATGTTCCTTTTTTTTTAAAACCCCATAGCTCCCCTCCACCTGGTTCCCCCCTCTACCCTGTGCCCTTAACCCCACCACTGTCTTCGTCCATAGATGTAAGATTTTTGTCCAGTCTCTTCCCATACCCGTCACACCCCCTTCCTCCTGAGAATTGTCAGTCCATTCCCTTTCTATGCCCTTACTTCTATTCTATTCACCAGTTCATTCTGTTCATCAGATATTTCTATTGACTTAATTGTTATATTCCCTGGTTGATAGGTATTTGTTGTCCCTTTGTTGTTTATACTTTTTATATTTACCTGTTTCTTCTTCTTCCTCTTCTCAAAGAATGCCCTTCAACATTTCAAATAATCCTGGGTTGATGGTGATGACTGAGTTCTTATTTTAAATCAGGAAAGTTAAATAAAACGCAACCTATATTTATTGTTGAAAGCAAGTGAGGATTATAGGTTAGTTAACACTTTTAACCTATAAACTAAGCCTGGCAGGTGTGGCTCAGTGGTTGAGTGTCAACCTACTAACCAGGGATTTACAGTTTGATTCCAAGTCAGGGCACATGCCTGGGTTGCAGGCTCAACTCCCAGTAGGGGGCATGCAGGATGCAGCTGAATGATGGTTCTCTCTCATCATTGATGTTCTATCTCTTCCTCTCCCTTTATCTCTGAAATTAATAATAACAATATATATATGTATGTATACATATTAAAAGTGTCAACTAGTATGAAGGTAGGAGGAGATAGGAGAAATGGGAATGCAGAAAACTTGGCTATCTAGAAGAGTAAGACCTCTAAAATAGTTCCAATTCACTTATCTACCACACATATATTTATTTATTTTTCATATTTTTTTATTAATTTCAGAAAGAGGGAGAGGGATAGAAATATAGGAACATCAATGATGAGAGAGAATCACTGATTGGTTGCATCCTGCATGCCCCACACTGGGGCTCGAGCCTGCAACTCGGGCATGTAACCTGACTGGGAATTGAACTGAATGATCTACTGGTTCATGGGTTGACATTTAACCACTGAGCCATACCACCCCGGCTATTGCACAAATATTATTGAATGTCTACTACCTGCCAGACACTTTCCTGGGCAGTGGAGTCAGTCAGAGGAAAAGATCCAGTGGAGATTTTTGGAGGGAAAAATATGATTTCAGTTCCCAATGACTATATAGTCTGGGAGGGAATTAGGCAAAACACAGTGAAATGCACTGTGATAAGTGGCATAATGGATGTCTACTCAAGCCTCAGTGGGAGAAAGAAGCAGCAGCTAAATCTACTTTAGAGAGTCGGGCAAGTCTTGGCCTTTGAACTTGGTCTGGGCAAAGGCTCTGAGCTGAAATGAGCTCATGGGAGAACTACAGCTATGTCATTATCATTAGAGCATGAACACTGATGACGGTGGGAGGTAGGAAATGAGGCTGGCTAGGGAGATGGGTGCCAAACCAAGAAAGTCCTTCAAAGACAAGCTAAGGAGCCATTAGATTTATCCTGTAGATGATGGGAAGTGACTATGTATAAGATAAAACATTTTCCCTTTGGGAGAAAGACGTTTTTATAATAGGTGGCATAACGTAATGTAAAATAATAAAGTCTCTCTTCTTAAAAAGCTTGAAAAATATTTTGGCAACAAACAAGCTAATTGGAAATAGCACCAATTCATACATTCACTTATTTGTTGTACTATTTATATTTATTGAATGTCAGATAGCTTCCTCAACAGCAGAGTCAGAGGAAAAGATCCAGTATTTGAAAATCTCACAGAAGTTTGTCAAAACAAAACAAAAACAAAAATTGATATATGCCCTAACCAGAGTGTCAGCCTGCGGACTCAAGGGTCCCAGGTTCGATTCTGGTCACATCCCCGGTGGGGGATGTGCAGGAGACAGCTGATTGATGTTTCTTTCTCATCTATGTGTCTGATTCTCTATCCCTCTCTCTTCCTCTCTGTGAAAAATCAATAAAATATATTTAAAAAAATTGATATATGCTGCCTTACTAAGCTTTTTAATAACCCCCATGTCTTTTCACATGTAATTCCTTCAGTCCTAGATGTCTGACTGTCTTACTGAAAAATGTCTACTTAAACTTTGAAACTTTCTCCTCTGAGAACACTTCAGGTGTAGTTACCATTTGGCAGGCATTATGCAGAACACATTAAACACATCATCTTAGCAGATTCCTATGGCAAATTAGAAGGTCAGTTTTTTATGAAAAAAATATTTTTAGGAAGATTAAGGGACATGCCCAATGTCTGATAGCTAATAAATAATGGAACCAGAATGAACCCAGTTAGTCTGACTTTCGACTTTCAATGAGGAGAACAAAGGCAGATGAACAAACTTCAGCCTCAGAGCTGACAACTGACAAAGTGTGTAGACCAACTTCCTTAGGAGGATTTCTTGTGCCTTGAATGAATTTCCCACACATCTATCTATATATTTAACTAATTAAACTATGAATGACAAGACTTTGAATTACTTACTACTATGTTGCTAGCATCTGTCTCAGCACCTTGCACATAATAGATGCTTACTAAATGCTTATGAAATGAATAAATGCGTGTCTCCATTCCACTCTGTCTACTGCTGACAAACCTCAGATTGCTGTAGAGTTAGGCCCACACACTGCTAATCTTTGCTCTGTGTACCTATTTTCTGGAACAGTGGAGCTAGGGAAGAGAAAAAAAAAATTGTGTCTTTTTACATCCAATTGCCTCTGAGGAGCTGGGAAGAGAGCAATTCACACTTGATTATCTTACATCAGATAAATTAGCAGCACCTGAATTGCTGGGAAGCCAGGAGCTAGAGCTCTGGTCAGCCTCACTAGGCAGCTTTGTTCCAGCTCAGAGGCCATGCTTCCTTCAATGCCAGTCCTGGCTCTCAGCCTCTCCTTAGCTCTGGCCTTGGGCCAGACATTCCAATTTCAAGAACATGCCTTCCTCCAATTTCTGGGTCTAGACAAGGTGCCTTCACCTCAGAAATTCCAACCCGTGCCTTACATCCTGAAGAAAATCTTCCATGATCAAGAGGCGGCAGCCACCACGGGGGTCTCACGGGATCTATGCTACGTCAAGGAGCTGGGAGTCCAGGGGAACATACTCCGACTTCTCCCAGATCAAGGTAAGGGTATTGGAGTGTTTCCTAGAGGAAACATTTGGCTTTTTTTGAGGGGGTAGGCGGCGGGACGTGAGGAAAGGAAAGAAGTTGTAACAGTTACTGAGAGGTTCGCAGAAGGCCGTGTGCTAGCCTTTTACGGATTTTATGGCATTTAATCCCAACAACAGTCCTGAAAGGTAGGCTCAGACAGTAGAACCTGGAACCTATTCAAGATCATACAGCCAACGTGTAAGGAAAATCAGGGTTTAAAATAAGTTTTGTTTTTCTGACTCAACAACTTTGTGCTGCAGTTTAGGTGGGAAGGGTGGGGGTGCAATTAGCCTCAGTGTTCCACCCTTTAGCCCACAATTCAGACATCTTGGTGTCTGTGGTATGGCAAGCAGGGGACTAAAAAGGTTGAGCTCAGTTGCTCGTA
This sequence comes from Murina feae, assembly GCA_004026665.1. Taxonomy (NCBI): domain Eukaryota; kingdom Metazoa; phylum Chordata; class Mammalia; order Chiroptera; family Vespertilionidae; genus Murina; species Murina feae. The sequence goes on from PVJC01043996.1 coordinate 12,304, forward strand.
TCTCCCATTACTTTGGTTGGGTGGAAAAGGCTATTTTTGGCTTATGAGTACAGAGCAATAGCATATGCCATTGTCATACTCTAAATAAGGATCGGATTGAGTGCCATTTAATAATGTGCCAAACTAACCAACCATCAAAATGATCCAGATCAACTGTTAAAAGTTTATTATCTTGCCCAGCTCTTGCCCTTCACTCTTCCACCCAATTCTTATTCAAAGTCAGAAATGAGTGTTGTAATCTGCATTTCTATATGGCCTCCCAAGTTCAAAGGCGGCCGTGAGAGGCCTAATGGTTAGTTTTACAGCAACTAGAGATTGAGATTTGAATATTTATTTGTCCATGAAGCTGTGTACCGAGAACAGTGTATGGCCACGAGAATACTGAGATTAAAGATAAAATTTGCTCTATTAGCTTATGAAAGGGAGGCAGACAAATGACTTCCATAAACACATTTGTGCAAAGTATTACATTAGAGGCTTAGGGCCTTGGGGGTGTGGGATCAGGGAAAATTTCTGAGGGGTTAAGAGGTAAGAGGAGCTAGTTTGAAGGATTTTTCTTTGAGAGAGTAGAAACAGCTGAGGTTACTTCCTTCCCCAATGGAAATTAAACTTTGATTTTTGTGATAATAAATCGTATCAAATAATGATGTGGGGGGGCATGGGGGGGCGACAATATAATCTCACTATCATCTCCCCCTAACTCTTCCCCTAGAGAAAACCAGCATTTGTATTAGGAACATTTCATATAAGTCAAAACAAATTGTCAACTTATTCTCATTTTAATGGTTGCATGATATTTCATTGTATAGATATACTATAATTTATGTAACTGATGCCCTGTTGATGGGCATGGATATGTAATAAATAATATAGTCTTACATCCACTTTTTCTATTATTTCCTTAGAATAAATTCTTAGAAGGGGATTGTTGTGTAGTGCCTAAATATCTAATGTAACTCCCAGATATCATGATCCTCAAAGACCACGAGTAAGTCCGACTCCGATGCAAAAACATAAGAACCTTTATTCGAGTTAACATGGGACTCGGTCCCACACGCCCTCACTGATGCAGTGGCAGAGCGGGGAGAGAGACCACGAGTTTCAGGAAAACATAGGATTTATAGGGAGGTCTGAAATTAGTGGGTGGGGTAATGTGTGATTGGTCGAGGGAAGGGTCAGGGTTGATTGCCCAAGGGGGCTGGATGCAGTCGGACTTGGGTCATTTCCTTTGCATCCCTATTGGCTGGTTCAAAAAGGGGTGGTTGAGCAATGGGGAACTTCGGGGCCTCGGTTTGATTTTACTCTATCAGTTGCATCTAAGGGCATGCACATTTATACTTACTGTATATAGCAAATGTCCTCCAAAATTTATACCCCACCATGAGTGTAAAAGAATTCTCACTTTTCCACAATTATTTTTACATTTTAAAGTATATTTATTGATTTATTGTTTTAAAAATCTAAATATTTATTGTTGAAAGTATTACATATATTCCCCTCTTCTCCCTTTAACCCCTACCCCCTCAATTCCCCACAATTGACAGCAATCCTTTTAAAAATAGGAACTTATTGCCCTGGCCAGTATGTCTCAGTTGGTTGGGTATTGTCCTATACATGGAAAGGTTGCCGGTTCAATTCCCAGTGAGGGCACAAGCCTGGGTTGTGGGCTCAATTCCCAGTAGGGGCATGCAGGAGGCAACCAATCGATGTTTCTCTTATACCCACACACACAAACAAAAAAAAACCACAACAAAACCTAAAAAGAAACAAAAATAGGAACTTATTGAAGTGTAACATCTAAACTAATAAAAGCGAAATATTAAAATTAACCGTTTCTCCGAGACAGGGTAAGCCACGCCCACCAGCCAATCAGAGCGGCTGTATGCAAATTAGCCCAGCCAACATGGCGGCCGCCACTCCCGGACCTGAGTAAACAGCCCTTTCCATTGCGGCAGGAGGGAAAGTGAAGCTGCGCCCCTCAGCTCAGC
>PVJC01043997.1:0-14283 GCA_004026665.1 Murina feae
TACAGCCGCTCTGATTGGCTGGTGGGCGTGGCTGTGAGCAGAGGCAACAGAAGCCTTTGGTTTGCTCTAGCTCCATGGCTGTTGGCCTCTATCTTGGCTGGGTTAATTTGCATACAGCTGCTCTGATTGGCTGGTGGTAATGGTCAATTTGCATGTTTCTCTTTTATTATATTAGATAGTTAGGTTTTGCATGAGTCTTCACATTTGCATTCCATCCAGCTTTGGAGCCGAGGTCCAGACCCGGGGGGTGGGGCAGGGCATGAATGCTGCAGGAATGGGGCTCCACATAGTATGTTTCTAAACTCAACACACAGAATTGTGATTAAACCCGAGGTATAGAAAAGTCACACAAAGAAGGGAACTTGACTTCTTGCTTTACCAAAAGATTCTTGAAGCAACTACTCTCTTTACATGCAAGCCCAGGCCAGCTTTCACCCAGGCCGGCCGTTTCCACTAGTAACAGAGAAGGGCATGGAGATCGGTCGCTCTCGGGCCCAGGACCTGCACAGCCCAGGGGCCACCACCCGTGTGTGGCTCCTGAACTCTGGAGAGGTAACTAGTCTGAACTGAGATGTGCTGTAAACGCAGACACACAGCAGACTGCAAAGACTCCCACAAAAAAGTAAAACATCTGTTGTATGTTGATTGCATGTCAAAGTGGTATTTTAGCTATATTGGCTTAAAACAATAGAGAATCAGTTTATTTTTCCTGGGTCTCTCTTTTTTTTTTAATGTAGCTACTCAAAAAATTGAAATTACATGTGTGGCTTGCATTGTGTTTCTCTTGTGCATGTATACAGTTTTATAGATGAAGAGCACTTAGCTAAGGCAGAGTGAGCTGACGTTTCCCAACATGCCCAACACTCAGAAAGTGTGGGGTTTTTTCAAGTTTACATTTCCGTATTAAACAAACAAATAGGAAGGTAACTGAGACAGACAGAAGAGGAAGGGGGAGTTCCCACACAGATCCCCTGGATACCCTTCATAGACCTTGGCTTCTGGAAAGGGCAGCTTTCAGAACTTGGGAATCCGCCCGAGGAGGGTCAGACTGGAGGGCCTCTCTCGACTCCACTTAGACGCCCTGGGGAGCCTGCATTTCTGGAGTTGGTGCCTTGTGTCCTCCGCAGTTTATCTGATGCATTCATGGCTGAGCCACATTGACTGCGTGAGCTACGCAGGTCTGGGGCTGACTCTAGCTGGAGGGGGGGGGGCTGTGCCGAGGAGTGCAGTGTTGGATTTGGGTTCCTCCCATGTGAGGTGAGGCCAGTCCTCATGAGCTTGTTGAGAATCTTCAGTAAGAACCCAGCTCTAGCTGGTTTGGCTCAGTGGGTAGACCACTGGCCTGTGGACTGAAGGGTCCTGGGTTCAGTTCCTGTCCAGGACACATCCTGGGGTTGTGTACCGGGGTCTTTCTCAGCATCTGCTAAGGATCAAGAAAATTGGAAAAGGGGCTGTACACAAATTAAGAAAGAGGCTAGAGAAGAAATAGGAATTTGGGAGGCATCTGGGGGAGCCAGAGGAGGCTTAGTTCCAATATCTGAGTTCCCTGAATTTCCAGACCCAGGGCTTTTTATTCCTATAGCAAAGCAGATACACATATCAAAGGCAAGGTTTGTAAACAGTAGAAGATTATCAGGTTGGGGGAACTGCCTGCAGTTCTTTAGCAGCAGGTAACAGCATGCAGATTTTCAGTCTTGCTGAAGCCACAAGATTCATCAACTTTTTTAATATATATATTTTATTGATTTTTTTACAGGAAGGGAGAGAGATAGTTAGAAACATCGATGAGAGAGAAACATTGATCAGCTGCTTCCTGCACACCTCCCCCTGGGGATGTGCCCACAACCAAGGTACATGCCTTTGACCGGAATTGAACCTGGGACCCTTCAGTCCACAGGCCGACTCTCTATCCACTGAGTCACACCGGTTAGGGCGATTCATCAACTTTTTGATGAACTTCTTGTATCTATGACCTGCTGGGATCGGCCTCCAGCAGTTGTGGGCTCAGTCCCCAGTAGGGGGTGTGCAGAAGACAGCCAATTGAAGATTCTCTCTCATCATTGATGTTTCTATCTCTTTCTCCCCACCTTCCTCTCTCAAATCAATAAAAATATATTTTTTAAAAAAACAACCAGAAAAGTCACACCCAGTGCTTGGTGGGTCTTAGGGACACAGACATCAGCATCTGTCCTGTGGGCTTGTGCAGGATGGAACCCAGAAGCAGGGGAGCCTCTGGCACCCTGTCACAGGCATGTCCCCTCCCCCAGGGAAGTCCCACCTGGCCATCGTGCAGAAGGTGAACAACGAGGGGGAAGGTGACCCCTTCTACGAGGTCCTGGGCCTGGTCACCCTGGAGGACGTCATCGAGGAGATCATCAAGTCCGAGATCCTGGACGAGTCCGAGGACTACCGTGAGTCTCGCCTCCTGGCAGCTTCTCGGCTCAGCCGGGCCTTGGGGCTCACTGAGGTGTGGGCTTCAGTTCCAGGAGTTGCCGGGTCTCTGGTCGGAGCTGCTCCCTCTGTTCTTCCCCTGCATGGACCAGTGGTGCTCCTTACAGGAGAGCCCCCTTTGTGGGGGGGGCAGATTCATGGCAACATGGCCTTGCAGTTCCAGCGCTTGCTGGGGCGCCGCTTGTTTCTTCCATCACTGAGGGGCCTCTGTCCTCATGGGCGATTCCACGACTCTCTCATCCTCACTCCTTTTGCTTCTCAAGTGGTTTGTACAGTGTCTTCTCAAACTTGTTTTTTACTGAGAACCTGCTCTTCACTAAGAACCTGCTCTTCACTAAGAGGATCTTCCCAAAACATGTCCCTGGGGCCCGTGGTTGTGTCTTAGAAGCATCTGCCTCTTAGGGTGATGACAGGTCTACAGGATGGACCTAGAGCCCATGCTCCATGGCTGAGGCCTCCCAGGGCCACTTGCCTGTGTGTGCTTCAGGAGAACGGCTTTGCCCGGGATGCGTTCCATCCTGCAGCATCTTTAGTTTTGTTCCTTGGGCTGCTCCAGGCTCAGAGCTACCAGTGAGCTGCCACCAGGGATCACGAGGGGCCCTCCAGTGCCTGCTTTCCGGCGAGTGGTCTTCTCATGACCACAGGTGCCTGTCCCTTTGCTTCTTTCTGTCTTGTCAGCATTATCTCCTCCCACCTCTAAGCCGGGTGCTTTCTCGGGATATGGCTGCACGTCAGTGTCTAGCTCTCTGTCCTTGAGCACCAGGATTACTGTGGTGGGAATGACAACTAGGCACCATCCAAGGGTGTGCCCTGGGGGCTCCGAGGTGTCTCCCAGGAGCCCCCTGGCTTGTGGAGGGGTGCAGGCAACATGCCCCTTGGTTTAGTCACGTTGGCAGGAGGGCTGCTGGTGCCTAAGCTGCCTTCTGCTCGCCATCCCAGGAGACACCACAGTGAGGAAGAAGCCTGCTGCTCTCAGTGTCCCTCTCAGGCGGAAAGAGGAATTCTCCTTGTTCAAGGTGTCTGACGATGAGTATAAAGTGAAAATCTCGCCTCAGCTGCTCTTGGCCACCCAGCGCTTCCTTTCCCGAGGTGAGGATGAAGGGTGGTTCCTGTCCCCACTCTCTTGCTTATCAGTCAGGAGACCCTGGGGTAGCCCCTGCCTTCCCATCCCAGTAAGCAGGAGTGTCCAGGAGCACCACTGTGCTCCTGGCTGTCCTGGCAGCAGAGACACCCCTCTGGACACGCTCAGGTCACCCAAGGGGACTGCTCTGCTCCACCCAACATCCAAAAGCAGGGCCAGGCTGATGCACCTGTGCGAGCCTCTGCCAGGAAGCCTTGGCTGGTGGTGTGTGGCGCTGCCAAGTCCTCTTGTGTTGGGGAGGGGACTCGGCTTGAGGGCCAGCCAGGAGATTCCAGGTGGGCAGCAGGCATCGGTGTGTTTACGCTGGCCGCTTAGGGCCCAGTGGACACTCTCTTCTCTCTGCCGTGGGCAGAGGTGGATGTGTTCAGCCCATTGCGAATCTCCGAGAAGGTCCTGTTGCACCTGCTGAGGCACCCCAGCGTCAACCAGGAGGTGAGGTTTGACCAGAGCAACCGCCTGGCTGCACACCATTACCTGTACCAGCGCAGCCAGCCGGTGGATTACTTCATCCTCATCCTGCAGGTAACAGGAGCCCGGGCCAGGCCCCCACCTGGTCGGAAAGCAGGGAAGGGTCTGAGAGAGGGAGGCACATGTAGGTACACCCCTGCATAATCAGAGCGTGTGCTTTCTGCTTGTGCTTCCTTCCGGTAGGAGGCATAATGTGTGCGCATCTGTCTCTCTCCACCTCCCAGGGCAGGGTTGAGGTGGAGATCGGGAAGGAGGGCCTGAAGTTCGAGAACGGGGCGTTCACCTACTATGGCTTGTCTGCCCTGACAGCCCCATCCTCGGGTGAGCTGCAGCCCCAACCCCGGCCGGGTGAAGACGGGGCTGGCTGAGGCTCTCCCTCTGCTGTGGCTGGGCCCAAAGGACCAGATCCTGCTCTTTTCTCCCTCCAGTGCTCGGGCTCCTACAAGGTGGTTTGCTTCAGGACCTGCTGGACTTTCTAGTCGCAGGGTCATGCGGGACGGGGCAGCGTTTTTTCAGGGCTCATCTTGGCTGCTCCCTCCCATCCCTGTAACACCTTTCCCTGGAGGAAGCTGTTTGCCATGGTCCCTCCCCGTGTGACTGGGGTGGTTCTCAGAAGCTGTGCAGTTGTCCCCACCAAGGTGTGTTGCCCAGCTCCCAGCAGGGCTTCCCATGACGGCTTGTTCCTCTCCCCAGTTCACCAGTCCCCAGTGTCCTCGCTCCAGTTCCTCTGCCATGACCCGCAGCCCGAGCCAGCTGATGGCACCCGCCTGTCCACGTATTGTCCTGACTACACCGTGAGGGCTCTCTCTGACCTGCAGTTCATCAAGGTTAGACTGCTCATTGGTTCTGGCCTCTAACCAGCTTTGTGTCCTCAAAGGTTAGACTACCTGGTCACCAGTTTGTGTGAATTGAGAGTAAATTCCTAGGAAGTCAGTCTGAGATGTCCCAGAGCAAACCTTGAACTGGCTCTACCTCCTCTGACCGCTGCTGATCTGGTCTCGTCTTGACCTAGGCACCCAATTTCCTTCTGATTAAAGACACTTGGCTGTGATTGCCCTTAGCTAGCCTGTGGTTCTTCCTTTCTCCTCAGTGTGACGCCCCATCTGGTTCAGGTGCTTGTGGGCAGGAGGGGGAGTTAGGAGCAGGCGCTTCACCTGCTCCCGTAATGCTGTCTGTCCTCCAGGTCACGCGGCTGCAGTACCTCAATGCTCTCCTGGCCAGCCGAGCGCAGAACCTGCCACCGTCCCCTGAGAACTTGGACCTCCAGGTCATCCCAGGCAGCCAGACCCGGCTCCTCAGTGACAGGACAGCCGCAGCAGCAGGTGAGCCTGGAGGCCGCATTCTGCGTGTTGACCCTTCTGGGGCCTTGCTGCTGTGCGTGCACACTGGCGCTCTCTGCCCTGCATTCTCCTCTCTTCCTCCCCTTTTCTCCCCAGCCTCTCTTCTTGCTGTTTTTAATAGCCTGGATGATCTATAGACCAGCAGGCACTTGAGTATATGAAGTCAGCATTTTCTCTTGAGAGCCTGTTAGGGTTGCTGACTTAGGGAAGAGTTATTGAATGGGAGTGAGGTCACGTTCAGACATGGTCCTTTAGGATTAGGGTTAGGTCACCCAGGAAATGAGGGTTTGGGTACTGGTGGGTGTGGCTCCGAAGGCGGTGGCTGGCTGGTGGGCACATCCAGAGGCCTTTGGTTAGTGACGCTCGTATCCTGCCCTGGGCTCCTCTGCGCAAGAAGCTTGTGCAGGGAGGCACAGCTTTGTGATGTGAGATGGCAGGCCCCACCCTCCCAGTGTGAGGAGGGAGGGTGCAGAGGAATCGGTGGAGAGGGGCTGTGGGGAGGAGTGGCAGCATCTGGGAAACTTGCCCTTGTTCAAGAAGGTTCCTTTACTCTGAGCTGCTCCTAGGTTGGGGTCAGAGGCGCTCCAGGGTGTGGCCTCCCTGGAGAAGTGTCCACTTCCCCAGGCTGCGGGCGGAAATGCCGGCCTCGCCCCTGCAGTTGGGGACCCTGAGCTCGTGAATTTCGCTGGGCACTGTGCTCCGCACTTCGCTGGTGCTGACTCGTCTGAGACCTGTCCTGAGGTTTGAGACGGGTAGTTGTGCTCATTTTCCAGGTGGAGATTCCGAGGCAGAGACAGACCCAGGCTCTCTAGTCTGGAGCCTGTGTGTGCTCTTAGCCTCTGGCTGTGGTGCCTTACGGAGAACAGCTCTGCCTGCTCAGGCCCGTGCTTGGGAACACGATGTGCTCCTATAGTAGAAAGACGCTTCCTGGAGGTGAGGTCACGGTGCGAGGGACAACAGCCCCACACTGGGCCGTGTTGCTGGCTAGGCCAGTGCCCCCCACGGGGCGTTGGGAAGGGGACCCCGGGGGAGTGCACTGCTTCAGGCCAGCGTGTGGGCTGCCCAGGGCCCCTCCCAAATGAACACCCCCACCATCTCTGAGCTGGTGAGCTCCTGTGGTGGCCTTTTATTGTGCGACATCCCCTTGTTTACACTGTCCGACTAGACTTGGGTCTCAGAAGCCAAGTTGTTTTTAGGGAGCCTTTGGTTTTGGTCTTCTCGTGTGGGAGCCTTTCCTGGCCCCGTCTGCTGCTTAGACTGCGTGTGCTGTGTTCAGAGTCTAGACTTAAATCTAAGAAGGATGGTTTTCTCTTCTTTTCATCTTTTACCGGATTTCAGAGGGTTTTTAAGTCCTTTTTAGCATCTGCTGCTCATAGTCAGTCCCTTAAGGGAGTAATTTATGGTGAGCCTGTGCGTCGTGTCCCCTTTGTAACAAATTACTGTCCTGCTCTGCAGTCATATTGGGGCTCTTTCCTCCCGAATGCGGCTGACATTGCCCCCATGAGGCTCACCCACTGTCTTTCTGCTCCTGGCCTTGGCTCTCTGGCGTCTTGCTGCGGTCTCTGCTACCCTGGAGGGCTGTCACTCCACACGTGAAGGTGTCACGGTGCACTGCTTCAGGGGTGTAGTCAGAACCACTCCCAGAGGACACCCTTAGAAACACCATGATTTTTGACTATATAGCAGGGTCGCTAAAGTGGACAAAGGGTTGGATCTGGCCCTTTGCCTGTTCTTGTAAATAAAGTTGTGTTTTGTTTTTTAAATATGTTTTTAGTGATGTTAGAGAGGGAGAGAGAGAAAGAGAAACATCGATTGGCTGCCTCCTCATGCCCCCTACATCCCAGGCATGTACCCTGATCAGGACTCGAATTGGCAACCTTTGGTGCATGGGACGATGCTCAACTAACTGAGTCACACCAGCCAGGGCATAAATAAAGTTTTATTGGGACCCACCTGTTTGTTCACAGACTGTATGTGGCAGCCTTTGAGCTACAGTAGTGGAGTCAAATTGTCACAGAGGCCACGTGACCTGCAAAACCTGAGAGTACTGGCCTTAAAAAAATAAAATAAAATATATATTAATTTCAGAGAGGAAGGGAGAGGGACTGAGAGAGAGAAACATCAGTGACAGGAGAGAATCATTGATTGGCTGCCTCCTGCATGCCCCCTACTGGGGATCGAGAGCCTGCAACCCAGGCATGTGTCCTTGACCAGAATCAAACCTGAGACCCTTCAGTCTGCAGGCCGACGCTCTGTCCACTGAGCCAGACTGGTTAGGGCAGAACTAACCTTTTACAGAATTAGCTTTCTGACCCCTGACCTGCATTCCACATCTGGAATATCTCCTCCACATTCAGCGTTCACAGAACTGGACTTTCAGGGAGTTCACTGAAGACTCTGTGTTCCCTGCCCTCTGTTCCGAGCAGCCGGAAGCAGAGCGCATGCCTCTGCCTGGGCTCCTGCCCAGCAAGTGCCCGTCTCTTCGATGTTGCGGGCAGAGGCTCTGTGGGTTCGGCTCAATAGCTGTCTCCTCTCTTTCTCTCTGCTCTCTCCAGCCTGCCCAGTAGACCTTTCCCTCTTTGGCACATTTGGAAACTGCAGTTGATAATTGACTGGATTAGTGAGCATTTTTTGTTTTAAGAAAACACCCAAGGTAAATACCTTCCCTTTCCTTCGGCTTTGCTCTCCTCCCCCAGCTCTGCTGGGAGGCGCTCTGAAACAGCTTCCCTGGCCTGGGGGGCATTGCTCCATGGGGTGCGCGGGCCCTTCCTGTCCCTTCTGCTGCTTCTCATTTCATTTCTCTGGAAGACAGGAGAGACTCATGGAACCCCGCCCAACCTTGGAAACTAAAGCTCCCTTCCACGGCAGGCTCCCCCTGCCCACCATATGGCCTCAGCCTCCTGTGGCCACCACCCAGCCCCTGCTTCCCTGCATCAGTGATGACCGCGTCCTCTAAATGGTGTCCCAGGCCTCGACACCCCTGAGGCGCCTCTGCCTGCCCTGCCTCTTCCTGTCCCCAAGAGGATCCTCACACTTTCCGTCCTGGTAGTAATTCTCCTTTCTCTCTCTCCTCTAGGGTCCAACCATGGTGGGCCCGGCCTTCCAGCGGAGGAGAGCCCTGGGCGGAACCCAGGAGTGTAACTGCTTGCCAAGCAGCCCAGGTCTGGGGAGTAGGCAAGCACGCGGGGAATGCAGGGAGCCCAGCTGGAGTAGCTTCCTGCCAGCCGCCCTCATCCCCTCGGGCCACCTCTCGGGCCACGTTTTAGATGGCCTTTCTAGGCGCAGTGTGGAGCACCTGCGGGGCTGCCTCCTCTAGGAAATGGGGGTCAGTGGGCACAGCCCTCCAAGCCTGCCTCCGAAGGGAAGGAAGGAGACCGTCTCCGTGGCCGGGCCCACCTCCTCCGTGATGGTGCAGGGAGCCTGCACCTCCCGGGACACGCCATGATGTGAGTGCAAGATCTCGGCTTTCTGTGGCCGTGGCCTGTACTCGCTTTGCCTCTCTGCCAATCGGCTGCTGCTGGCAGCACTTTCTGAGCAACAAGAGCACCAGTTTTGGCTAGGGGTGCAAATCCACGGCCTTGTCATGGCGAACTTGGTGACTTTGCCGACAGTGCCATGTCTCAGCACATCCCAGCCTGTCCTTTGTGCCAAACCTGGAAGCACAGCTCCTCAAAGTCGGTGCCACTAGTCCTGCCCCTCCTGTGGAGGTGGCTGGCTGACCCGGCAGAGCCCTGAGCAAGTCGCAGGAAGAGTGGGCCCGCGCTTCCTGCCACGCATCAGCCTGGGGGACGAGAGAGCCCAGCCAGCGAGTAGCTTCCTGCCAGCCCGTCCTCGCCCCTCAGGCCACGCTCTGTTTTAACGAGAGGTCATGTGTGAGAGGAAGGGCTCAGTCCTTCCTTCATGGTCAGATCCCAGGAAGAGTAACCAACTCCTAGACCCGTCTCACACCTCCCTCCCAGGCTTCCTGCGGGCGGGTTGTGTGGTGAGTGCGTGGAGAGCCGTGCAGGAGGGAGGCTTGAATAAAGGCCAGGTGGGTCACTGCCACCTTGCTTTTAAGAAAGCATGAGATTTCTGTCTCTGAAACATTTCAAGCTTTTGCCTATGTCCTGTCCCTATGGGGTTCTAGAGAATCGGGAGCAACAAGATTCTCTCTTTGTTGTCTGTCGTTTCCTTCCTGTTTATTTGCCGTCCCCGGTTCTTCAGCTGCGCAGAGCGGGCAGCACAGGGACCGAGGGTCTTAGAGCAGGAAGGAAACGAGGGTTTCTGGAACCTTTCTCAGGCATCGGGGTCCTTATCTAACAGTGGCCTGCTTGCTGAGAAGCTGTTCTCCAGGAATTTGCTCCAAGAGCAAACAAAGTCCAGGTGGGCAGCAGCAGGCCCTGGGGAAACCTCCTCCTGATTCTGTGTCTTTGTAATGCCGACGGTGCCCTGGGGATGAGCCTGCTGGTATCAGTCTGCCTGTGGCAAGCTGCAGAACCTGTTGTGACATTGAGGACTTAGCTGTACTTTACAGTCACCTCTCTCCAGAGCAGTGCTCCTCCACCTGGGCTGCACGTTAGCATCACCTGGCAATTAAAAATACCGAGGATGTAATAGGTCTGACAGCAGGATTTTAGTTTTGAAGTAATTTAAGATTCACAGTAGAGTTCCATGTACCCTTCAACTGGCTTCCCCTAATGTTAACATCTTACATCACCTCAGTACCTTTATCAAAACTAAAAGTTAACACTGGTACAAAAATAACTAAATTACACATTATAATATGGATTTTATCAGTTTTTCTAATGTCCTTTCTCAGTTGCAGGATCCATTCCAGGGTACCAATTTAGAGCTATTACTTTTTTTTCTACCTATTTGTTTTGAAATTACAGATTCATAGGAAGTTGTAAAGATAGAGGTACCCTTCACCCTGCTTTCCTCAATGGTTACATCTTAGTTGTAATATAATACAGTATCAAACCAGGAATAGACACTGGGCAGTGAGGATGGTTAGTTTTAGATCATCTCATGTGTAGCTTTTTTTGATTGCTGCTGCAGTCTGGACACAACTGTCCCATTACATCAGCATCTCGCTCTAACTACCCTTTTAGAGCCACCACCCTCCTCCCCCCGCCGCCACCACCATCCCCAATCCCTGGCAACCCTGATCTCTTTGTCATCTCTCCAGTTTTGTCATTTCAAGAATGTGTAAATGGGGTTGAATAACATGTAACCATTTGGGATTGGGTTTTCTCAGCATATACTCTGGATATTCACCCAGGTGGTTGCGGGGGGGTCACAGTTCGTCCCTTTTGATGGTTGCGTGGTTTTCCATGGGATGCTGGTTCTAGTGGAGGACATGGAGGTGGTCTCCAGTTTTTGGCTATCCCAAATAAAGCTGCTATGAACATTCTTCACAGGTTTTTGTGTAAATGTCGGTTTTTTTCTCTGAGATAGATGTCCAGTAGTACAATCACTAGATTATATGGTCATTGCATGTTTTGTTTTTAAAAATTGACAAACTTCTGGAGTGGCTGCACCATTTTACATCTCCACCTGCAACGTGTGTGACCCAGCTTCTCCGAATCCTTGCCAGCGTTTCGTATTGTCACTTTAATGTAGCCATTCTGGTAGGTATGCTGTGACAGCTTATTGTGGTTTTCCTTTCATTGACCTAATGGCTAATGTGTATCTTTTCATATAGCTTGTTCACTCCATGAAATATCTGTTCATGTCTTTTGCCCATTTTCTAATTGGATTATTTTTTTTACTGTTGAGTTTTTTTGTTTTGTTTTTAAAATATATTTTTATTTATTTCAGAGAGGAAGAGAGAAGGAGAGAGAAATAGAAACACCAGGGAGGAGAGAGAATCATTGGTTATTGGTTGGCTGCCTCCTGTGTGCCTGGACTGGAAATTGAACCGTGACCTGATTAATTGGTTGATGCCAAACTACTGAACAACACTGGCTGGGCTGCTGTTGAGACTTAAGAGTTCTTAATATATATTCTGAATACTAGTCCTTTTTTAAGGTTTTGGTTTACAAATAGCTTATTTTTTTATCTTCTAAACAATATTTTACAGAGCAAACATTTTTGATTTTGATAAAGTCCCATTTACAGATTTTTTTTCTCTTATTGATTACGCTTTTGGTGACTGACTGAGAATCTGCCTCCTGCTAGATACTGAAGATTGTCTCCTATGTTTTCTGAACTTTATAGATTTGTTTTACATTTAAGTCTGTGATCCATTTTGAGTTAATTTTTATATAAGGTATGACATTCTGGTCAAGGTTCTTCTCAATTTGCATTTTACTGTTTACTAATGAGATTGAGTATCTTTTTACATGTTGATGGGCAATTCATGTTTTCTCTTCTGGGAAATGCCTGTTATATCTTTTGTCCTTTTCTATTTTTAATATGATTTTATTAACTTTTTAGAGAAGAAGGGAGAGGTGTACTATGATGGAAACATCACTGATAGGCTGCCTCCTGCACCATGCCAGCTACCTGATCATGTGCCCTGACCAGGAATCAGCCAGTGATCTCTTGGTCCAGGGTCAAAGTTCAGCCACTGAGCCACACCACTGGGCTCTTTTGCCCTATTTGCATCGAGTTTGTATTTTTCTTATTTATTCATAGGAGTTCTTTATGTGTCCTGGTTCTAATCATTTGTAGAATAAATGTGTTGCAAAAAATTCTCTGTTGTAGTTTATCATTCTGCTTACTATGTCTTTTAATAAATACTCATTCTTAATTTTTCTGCAATCAGACTTACCAAATATTTGTATTTTGTGTCTTGATAAATCCTTTTCTACCCTATTGTCATAAAAATATTTTCCTACATTATCTACATGCGTGCGCGGACACACACACACATTTAAATGTCTAACCCACAAGAAATTGATATGTGTACGCACTGTTCAGTTTCCTTTATTTTCCCCCAAATGGATAACCAAGTGTTTGAATCCTACATATTGAGAAGCATGTCTGTAATGCCATCTGTCATAAATCAGATGTTCACATATGTATTGATTTGGTATCTTGCAACTTTACTATTTTTTTCCTAATAATTTTATGGTGGCATCTTTAGGGTTTTCTATATAGTATCATGCCATCTACAAATAGGGACAGTTTGACTTCCCAGTTTGGATCCCCTTTTATTTTTCTTGCCTATTGGCTTTGGCGAGGACTTAATAATACTATGTTGAATAACAGTGATGAGGCATCTTTTCCTTATTCCTTATCTTAGAAGAGACTGTCAGTTTTCTGTCATTGACTATATTGGCTGAAGGTTTGTCAGAACTGGTCTTTATTATGTGAGGTACTTCTGTACCCATTTTATTGAATGTTTTAATCATTAATGGATGTTGGATCTTGTCAGATGCTTTGTCTACATTAATATGATCATATGACTTACTTTGTAAATTTACTGTATTATTACACCGATCTATTTGCATGTGTTGAACCATCCTTTTGTCTCAGGAATGAACCTACTTGATCATTATGTATGATCCTTTTAATGTTTTTTATTTGATTTGCTAGGATTTTGTTTAGGGCTTTTGCATCTGTGTTCATCAGAGATATTGGCCTGTAGTTTGCTTTTTTTGTGTTATTTCTTGCCTGGTTTTGATATCGGTATGTTGGCCTCATAAAATGAGGAAATTTCTCCTTTTCAATTTTTCGGGAAGAATTTGAGGAAGAAATTAAATATTCTCTGAGTGTTTGGGTAGAAAAGCCATCTGGTCCTGGGCTTTTGTTATTTTGGGGACATTTTTATAATTTTAATTTTGTTACCAGTGATTGGTCTGTGTAGGTTTTCCAGTACCTCATGATTTGGTCTAGGGCAGTTATATATTTTAAAGAATTTGTGCATTTCTTGTAGGTTATTGAATTTGGTGGCATATAACCTTTCATAGTATCTATCTATCTATCTATCTATCTATCTATCTATCTATCTATCTAAAGATAGATAAGACCCTAAGTGACCAGTCAAACGTTTGGTCAGTCGTTCAACCAGTTGACCAATTGGTCGCTATAATGCACATTGACCACCAGGGGGCAGACAACGCAGGAGCTACCCCCTGGTGGTCAGTGTGCTCCCACAGTGAGAATGCTGCTCAATGAGCTTATCAAGCAGCAACGGCAGGCACAGCGAAACGGATGAATGGGAGCAGCACGGTGCCTGGCTTGGGATCAGGCTCCTCCCTGGCCACCTGCTGCTTCTAGCACTACTACATCCCTAGGGGGATGTCGGACTTCGGGGGATCAGGAAAGCAGCAGTCCAACATCTCCCAAGGGGTCCTGGATTGCAAGGGGGCACAGGCCAGGCTGAGGGACCCCCACCAGTGCATGAATTCGTGCATCAGGCCTCTAGTATCCAATCTAATAAAAGTAATATGCAAATTAACCACCACTTGGAGACCCCCTAAGCCACGCCCACCAGCCAGTCAGATTTGCTGTATGCAAATTAACCCAGCCAAGATGGCAGCCAGCAGCCACAGAGCTAGAGCAAACAGGAGGCTTCCTGTTGCACCAGCGGTGGAGTTGAAACTGCCTGCCTAGACCAGCTGGGCCTCTGCTCAAGGCAACAATGTTTCTTTTCTTTTTTTTAATTTATCTTTATTGTTCAGATTATTACAGTTATTCCTCTTTTTTCCCCCATAGCTCCCCTCCTCCTATTTCCCACCCCAAACTCTGTCCTTGCCCCCCCACTGTCCTCATCCATAGGTGTACAATTATTGTCCATTCTCTTCACGCACCCCCAACACCCTTAACCCCCCAAAATTGTCAGTCCACTCCCTTTCTATGCCTCTGATTCTATTCTATTCACCAGTTTATTCTGTTCATCAGATTTTTTATTCACTTGATTCTTAGATTCACTCGTTGCTATATATTTGTTGTTCA
>PVJC01043998.1:0-14291 GCA_004026665.1 Murina feae
GCAGGGGGTCGGCGGCCTGCTTGGCAGCTGTCCAGGCCCTTGGAGGGGCATCAGGAAGCAGGAAAGAGGCAGCAGGGTGTCAGTGGTCTGCTTGGAGGTCTTCCCAGGACCCTTGCAGGGCACCAGGAAGTGGGAAAGCAAGGTGGCAGGCCAGGGAGTGGGAAAGAGGCGGCGGCGGGGGTCTCGGCCTGCTTGGTGGCTGCCCAGGCCCTTTGCGGGGCACCGGGGAGTGGGAAAGCAAGGCTGCAGGGGCTGGGGTCCTGCTTGGCAGCTCCCCAGACCCCTTGGTGGCACCGGGAAGTGAGAAAGGAAGGCGGCAGGGGACAGGTGAGTGGGAAAGAGTTGGCGGCCTGCTTGGCGGCTTCCTAGGTCCCTTCCAGGATCAGGGAGCAGAAAAAGGATGGCCTGACCATGAGGTGGGGTTTTCCCTGCTTTCTAGTGGCTGGAGGAAGATGGGCAGTAGGCAAGCTTGGGAGGCAAGCAGCACCCAGCCCTGGCCACAGCTCAAAAAAGAGAACAACATGCAGGGGAGGGCAAGAGTCTGAGAGATCAACATAGAGGGGGTGCCTGCTCCAACCCTGGGGGCAGGCCCCTAGCAGGTAGACACACACAGGAGGACTGCTCTGAGCCTCAGATGCAGCTGGGGGCAGGTCCCCAGTAGCCACACACAAACACACACACACACACACACACACAGAAGGCGCCTGGCAGACTGGGGCCGTGATAGGATATCCACTGAGGGGTCCCAGACTGTCAGAGGGCACAGGCCGGGCTGAGGGACTCCCTCCACCCCGAGTGCACAAATTTTTGTGCACCGGGCCCCTAGTTATATTATGATGATACAACAAATTAACCTTCAAGTGTAAAAGTAAGAAGACTGGTGATTTCCAAAATATTTACAGCTTTTTAAAATTTTATGAAGTACTCTACTCAAGTATATTTAAGCAGTTAAATTGGTAAAAACAAACAAAAAACCACAGCAACCCTGTTGTTTGTTTTTGTTAATTTTATAGCCATTGATAAATGGGTACTCATCTATACAGCTCTGACCAGGACATATTAAAAATGCAACAGTAAGTGTAAAGGTCAATGTCATGGACCCTGGACTCTGCTCTCACAAAACTTAAACCTGAGGGAAAATGGTCCTAATGTAACAGATGGAAAACACCACATACTAGTACAAACCCCATGCTCTCAGAGTTCAGGAAAAAAAAAATTTAATAATGTTTTTAATCTACTTTTAGCAAATATTAAGCCCCTCAAATTTTCTTTGCTATTTAATGCCCTGATTTTTCATTACTTCTGGTTACTTTAAAAAAAACCATAAAGAATTCTTCAATTAGCTTATGATCAAATGTGAACTCCTGCTCTTTGTTAACTTCTCTACCCTCTGTGGGAAACTGCTAAGAGTGCTAACTAAAGTTCTTGCAATTATTATCCTCTCTTCAATATCTCATTAGCACTCGCTTCACTAAATACAGAGATAGTTCAAAGCTAAATGTCATCCCGTGGCTTCAGGTTGTAGGACTGGTAACCTGGGGCGCGTTGAGAGGAAGAAAGCAGGCGGAGTATTGCATGCTTCAGGGTGTGCTCCCATTCACCGGGAGACGAGGCTGGACTTACAATTTTTGCTTCCCCACCTCACCCTGCCCTTGCCAAGGCAAGGCCTTTAAGATCTGTTGATGTAATTCTCCCACAGCTCAAGGTTGCTCCCTGGTTGTAACTTTACCTACCATTAGAAGCTGCCTCTCTTAGGTCACTTGGGAACTGCTGTATTTAGGTCACTCACAAGTAGGACTTATAAAATAGTAGCTAATAAGCTGATTCAACTTCCTAATGTGCCTAATCTACTCCTAATAAGGAGTAGTTCAGAGCCTAAGCATTCTGATTTTATGTTATGTGCTTTTGAATCTACCAATATGTTGGGTGGTCTTTGTTCATTGTAACTTTTACTTTTGTTAAAAACATTTTTTTCTGTTCCCTTTCTCAATCAGATAATTATAACATTATATAAAAATCTTATATAACAGCTAACTACTGTTTATAAGATTTGTAATATTTCAGGAGCTACTAACCATATGCAAATGTGTATGTCTGTATTTCATTGTCTTAGTGGTAATCTAAGCTAGTACTTGGAGTATGTTAAAGATATTTTTAGAATACCTCAAAAGAAAGATTGGCAAATGACATTGTGCTCATTCACAAAGGAACTTCGTAAATCAAACTGTCCAATCATAAGGGTGCTATAGAATAGTAATGTAACAGGACAATCAATGGGCCTATGCTGCCTGTCACTATTTGAGCCAATTAAGCAGAGGCAGGGTTGAATCATATGTGAGTGTTTATTCCAATACTACCAGCTGTATGGAAGAGCAGCAGGTCATCCACAAAAATCTACTCTGCACCCCTCCATAAGCCAGCTGCTTATACTGGGTAGAAGAACAAAGATTGCATAGGGAGACAATGCAGGCTAGAGATTTGCAAAGGCTTGCTGATATGCAAAGGCTGGGGGTTTCCAAAGGGCTAGTGATATGCAAGGTCCCATTTTCTCCAACTTCTCAGTGAGCCAGAGCAGGCCAGCCCAGGCTCTCCTGTTGCTTCTTCTATGGCCTTCCTTGTTTCACTGCTCTAAGTATGTTTTTGCTGCAGTCAAGAAATTCTTACTTGCTTTTCTACACTTTGTCTCTTAATTGAAATCTTTTTTCCAAGAAGACAAGAACCAAGGCCTCATCATCTCATTGGTAACAAGGATATCAAGATATTTTAAGTTAAAGCAACAGTATTTTTATACGACAAGTAATTTTTTAAATAATTTTTAATACTCATATTGGCAAGAGTACAGTGAAACAGGTACTCTTACATATTCCTGATCAGATTACAAATTAGATAAAATTTTCTGAAAGGCTAGCTGCCTTTCTATATCAAAAGCCTTGATATTCCCATGTAAAAGGGGCGGGGGGGGGGGGGGGAACCTGCGCAAAAGCATTCCCTCCTCTTTTCTTCTCTTAGTATTTTGCCACCCATTGTTCTTACTTCCCTTTTGTAAGGTCTTGTTTCTAATGGAAGAGATTCTATCAGGATATTTAAACAAAACTAAAGGAGCGATGAATGCCACTGATGATGGAATCAGAGAAGTGATACCCATGACATGTGAATATAGGGCAGAATATGATTTTGGATCATTTCCCATTAGAAAAAAGGTTAGAATGTGAATACTTGATATAATTATATCAATTATATGTTGGAGAAGAATTTGGGGCAGCTAAGAGTTAGGTTGCACATATATTAGTTGTTGAATATAATTGAAAGGTTATTTTATTTTTGCTTTTGGTTTTGTTTTTTTGTCTGACCAGCATCACGTTTTTGGGAGAAGTGTTTTTCACTTTATGATATAGAGTTCTGATAGTTTGGAAGCTTCTGAAAGGAACATGATGAAAGTTAGAGTTATATGCTCTCTTCTGTGAATATGGATCTTAAAGGGAGACACACAGAGACAGAAAACAATTGGCACTAAATCTTTCAATCGCCAACCCTTAAGAAATATTCTATAGGTCTCAGGGATTTCTCCTGCTATTAAGACCTGGAGATTATGATTTACTTTTATTCTATGAGATATATAATGTTCTCCCAACAAATTTCTTTCTTACTTAAAAAAAGAAGGAAGAAGAAAAGTGAGGAGAAGAAGAAGGAAAGGAAGAAATAATTTGCTTATAACTTTCACTTAATAATTCCATTCCCAGGTATTTTCTTAAGAAAAGTATGAGACATAAAAAGAGTTTGCATACAAACTGGCAGCATTATATAATACTAGAGGTCCTGTGCATGGGATTCGTGCATTGGTGGGGGGCAAGGCCTGCTGGGATCAGCCCATTGCAGGAACAGCCGCTCATCTGGGTCAGCAAGGGAGTGCACTGACCACAGGGAGCACCTCCTGTGTTGAATGTCTGCCCCTTGGTGGTCAGTGCATGTCATAGTGTCTGGTTGAACAGACATTCTGGTCATTTCACCATTGGGTCATTGGGCTTTTATTATATAGGTTAATGGTGAAATACAAAAACCAATGAAAAGGGTATATGGAATATTATCATACTACTAAAATAATTATTTCAAATATTAAAACACTGGAAATCATTATGTTAGCCATAACAAAATAAAACAACAACTAGAATATAAACTACATACCTTATAATCCCAGCGAAGTAGAGAAATAGATGCTCATATGTCATGGAAGAAAATCTACCCCATGTTGACAGTGGTTATCTTTGGGGTAAAGAACTGTTTGATTCCCCAATATTAATGAAATGTCATTATTAGTTTAACTATAACAAAGTCCCTATAGTTCTTTTGTTTACACATTTTATCTATCTAATGAAAAAATGATATTTATTCAGTAAAGAACAACAAAACTGTAATTTAGTTTTCACAACTTTCATAGTGCGACTGTGAACTTTTAATACTTCTATTTCCAATTTATTTCATCTAATTCAAAAATCAAAACTAATTTTATCTTCTATGTAGCTGGGTCAGGTTGGAGAGGTTGGGGGTGGATAAGTATCTATCAGAATTCCAGCTCTCTTTCTTTGGTCTAAACCTCTCCAGCTGACCATACATGTGTCTCTCCAATCACTTAAGTGAATTTCTACACTACATGCTCTACATTCTAGTCCCTTAGCAACTCTGGTAACTCCCATGCTCTACTTGTCAATACACATACTACTATTCCTTCTAGCCACATGTTATGTCTTTGCATTAAACATTCAAGAAGGCCTCTATCCTATATAATAAAAGGGTAATATGCAAATTGACCAAACAGCAAAACAACCAGTCACTATGACATCCACTAACCACCAGGGCACAGGCACTCAATGAAGGAGTTGCCTCCTGGTGGTCAATGTGTTCCCACAGGAAGAGCACCACTCAGCCACAAGCTGGGCTGATGGCTGGCAAGCACAGTGGGCCACCTCTGCGATTGTGCTAAGGATGTCCGACTGCAGCTTAAGCCCTCTCCAGGTGAAGCCATCAGTCAAACATCCCCTGAGGGCTACCAGACTGTAAAAGGGCACAGGCAAGACTGAGAGATCCCCTCCTTCCCGAGTGCACAGATGTTGTACACCAGGCCTCTAGTCCTATATAATAAAAGGGTAATAAGCTAATTGACCCGCTTGCCATTGCAAAGATGGGAGTGCCCACAGCCAATAAGGAGGGAATATGCTAATTGACTTCCCTGCCCTCAAAGATGGTAACACCCACAGCCAATAAGGAGGGAATATGCTAATTGTTTTCCCCACCCTCAAAGATGGTGGCACCCACAGCCACAAGATGGTAGTGCCTAGTCCCCTCAGCCCCACAGGGGCAGCAAGCACAGGGCAAGGCCAGGCCTGCCCCCAGGCAGGCCAGGCAGCTCCATGCACCTGCATCCGGAGTCCCCCAATTCAACTCAGCCCCCTAGCCGCCCAGGGCTGGCCCAAAGCACAGGCGAGCCTCAGGTGGCCAGTCACTATGAGGTACACTGATCACCTCTTGGTCCCTTTCCCTGGCCGGCAGGCTCGATCACCCAATGGCAAATGGGGAACTGGGGTGGGGGGCAGGATCAGGGAGTGGGCAGAATGGCTGACCTCTTGGTCCCTCCTCCCAGCCAGCAGGCTCCAATCACCTGATGGGGAACGGGGAACCAGGGGTGGGTGATGGCGGGGGATGAGTGGCGGCAGGGAGCGGGGCTGGATGCGGGCAGCCAGGGAAGATGGCCCTGATCGCAGGCCAAGCCTAGGGACTATACCCGTGCACAAATTCGTGCTCCAGGCCTCTGGTGATAATATAAAATGTTTGCTTTGTTCTGATTTTGTTTAATTTCAATACTACTGAAGTAATGTTTTCTCTGTTAATATTTTTCATTTCATGCTGTATTAAGGAGAACTTTCCTGAAAACTACTATTTATAGTAACCTTCCTTTAAAAAGTCTTTTACATTAAAACAATCAACTGAAAAAATATAATCTTTGGGGGAAAATAAAGAAAGATGAAAGCTTTTGTACTCAGCTTACATGGCACATTTTGCACATGCACTTATGTGATAAGTGGTCTTATGTTGGTTGAGCATATTATCTCCTCAACTGGACTATCTGCTCTTTGAGGGCAATGGCTAATCTTTCATTCCCTGCATCTCCCTTACAAAGTATTTCACATAATATCTTAGAGTGGTAGCTGAAAACATATGCTAATCTCTTTTATCTCTTTGTATACCATTCTGTTGTTCAGAATTTTAGAACAACTTGTTTTCAGAGCCATTAACAGCAGTACCTGTGGAAACAGTAGGCACCAGAGCAAACCATGGGGTCATTTTTACCTGTTCCCAGTGTGCAAAGACCCACTCATTTCATATGTCGGTCATTTAATTTAGCTTGGCCAATGAGGAGTTCATCTTAGCCTCTAAGTTTATTTAATAGAATATTTTAACATTTAAAACTATAAGATTCAAATTAAATAGGAAGAATGTAGCTTCTAAAACACTATTTATTATCACAAAAAGAAATAGTAATAATGAAGGGGGTCAAGAGGAAACACTTTGGGATGTATTGGATGTATTTATGGCTCTGAAAATAGTGATGGTTTCACCATTTAGAGTATGAGTTGCCACTTGATAGGCAGCAGCCTAAGATGGGCTTCTGTGAATCAATTCACTGAAGTGAAACAGAAAAACAATTTCTTTAAGAATCTCTGAGTTTGTTTAGTAAAACCTCTGTTATTCTACCATTTATCTAAAATGAAATAAAAAAATAAAAAGATGACAAATACAGCTCTCTCTCTCTTTTCTCTATCTCTAGTTATATTCACACATACTACTATACACAAGCACATACATTAATTGCTTATCTTAAAAAATGGAAGAGTAAACTTAGAAAAGTTGCTACGGTGGAGGAATAACAGAGTGAAATAGAAATAGAAGACAGACATCCAAAATAAACCTAATTTTTAAATATTGGTCTTTGAGTTCAAATCTTTGAACATAACTTGCAAAACAAAGTCAAATTGAAATAAACACATCCAATACCTAAAAAAAGAAAGCAAAATGGAACAAATGAACCACATTGCAAATTGTAATAATGACACAACCTGACAGAGATACATTTAAGTGGCTTTAAACAGTGACAAACCTTCCCGGGTAGTAAACATCTTACAGGGAAAAAGTACTGGGAGAAAGAAAAATCAATTAATTAATTACTTTAAAAAGAAAAAATCTTAAGCCTCTTTCAGTAATCATATTGTTCTTTTCTAAAACCACTTTATGGAAATACAATTAACATATAAAAAGCTGTACATATTTAATGTAGACAACTTGATAAATTTGGGGATAAGTATACACGTGTGAAACCATCACCATTTTCAGAGCCATAAATATATCCAACACATCCCAAAGTGTTTCCTCTTGACCCCCTTCATTATTACTATTTCTTTTTGTGATAAGAACACTCAACAGAAGATATATCCTCCTGAAAAAAAATTTTTTTTAATATACTTTATTGATTTTTTTACAGAGAGGAAGGGAGAGGGATAGAGAGTTAGAAACATCCATGAGAGAGAAACATCGATCAGCTGCCTCCTGTACACCTCCTACTGGGGATGTGCCCACAACCAAGGTACATGCCCTCTACCAGAATCGAACCTGGGACCTTTCAGTCGGAAGGCCGATGCTCTTTCCACTGAACCAAACTGGTTAGGGCCTGACAAATTTTAAGTGTACAATACAGCATTGTTAGTATAGGCACTATCCTGCATAGTAGATCTCCAGAACTTCTTTCTCTGACACAACAGAAACTTTTTTAAAAAAGTAGTTGGTTGATAGAGAGTAGGCAGACAGCTCTGGTGATGGGGAGGGTGTTGGAGGGATAGAGGGATTGAGGGATTAAGCACAATGAAAAAGAGAATTCATGGACATAGACAAGGAAATGGAGATGGTGGTGAGGAGAGGGAGGGTAGAGGTGTAAGAGGGTATAAAAGCGATTAAAGGGTGTTGGAAAAAATAACATAAAATTAGTTGGTTGACTATTAGAACACATTTTCCCATAGAAATGACCCAACAATGGCACTTTGCCAGTAAAAGAAGCCATGAGACTTGCTATTGGTTATAAAACTTGCAGAGGGCCAAAGAGTCAGCAAATCAAACAAACCACAAAGATTTTAGCATATTTTCTGACTTCATGATGAGATTAATTTAAAGATTGGTTGCAGTTATGAAAGAATGTAACTCCAGAAACATTTTGACACTGTATCAGATTTATTTGTAATTATACTAGTTGACAAATTATAATTGAATAAGACATTTTCTTTATTGATACATATGAAGACTTTCCTCTAGAGATTAACATAGTGTAAAACATTTAATTTTCATTTGGTCA
The DNA here is from genome assembly GCA_004026665.1 of Murina feae. Classification (NCBI taxonomy): domain Eukaryota; kingdom Metazoa; phylum Chordata; class Mammalia; order Chiroptera; family Vespertilionidae; genus Murina; species Murina feae. The sequence goes on from PVJC01043998.1 coordinate 8,393, forward strand.
ATCAACAATTTATTTACAAATAATATTTCAGCAACATGGCTATTTAACCAAGAACTGTATATTGATCAAATATGAGTGGTCATTAGGGGTATCTAAGCTTGTAGCTCTAAAAACAAATATCAGTAAAAGTAAAATAAACTTTAAAGATGTAATTTAAATAAATTAAATATATCTCCAGATATAATGAATCTACTACTATAGGATAAAATTCACATTCATTACAAATCTCATTTCTTTTATTTATAAACATACGGCCTTCCTAGTTTGGGATTGCAAAGAGTTTAGAGTTTCAAATGTGGATTTTCAACAAGGTCCCTACCTGGTTCCACCTCTTACAATATGTGAACTCAGGGAACTTAACTTCTCTGTTCCTCACTTTTCTCACCTTTGATACCTGGATAATATTAACTTTCTCCTAAGTTTGTTAAAAAGATAAAAAATATTAGCCAGTTCTAACTGGTGTGGCTCAGTGGATAGAGCATTGGCCTGCAGACTTGGGGGTCCCGGGTTCGATTCTGGTCAAGGGCATGTATCTTGGTTGCGGCACATCCCCAGAGGGGGGTGTGCAAAAGGCAGCTGATTGATGATTCTCTCTCATCGATGTTTCTAACTCTCTATCCCTCTCCCTTCCTCTCTGTAAAAAGAAAAAAATCAATAAAATGTTTAAAGAAAAATATTGGCGATGAGAGTGGTTAGGCTAGTATCTGGGATTTAGTGAATACTCAGTAGACACTAACTTTAATAACTTCTAGACTGATTTAGAGTACAACCTTTCCAAGAACAAAGTATACAATGAGGTACTGGCTTTCACTTCAATTTCTTTCACCCCCTGGAGCATTAGCTCCTGCTTTAGCCTTTCTAATGTTTCCAGATTTCTAGACATTTTGCATGTCTACTCTCTGGAGGACAACTTCTAATTATTTAAAGCACCTATAGAAAAAGTATTCAGAAATCTCTTTTAGTATAAAGACCCAAATTAAAAATTTAACTACACAAAGTGCTGCTAACTTGTAATATAATTTTCAAATATATAATGTTTTCAAATGATGTTTTATGTAAGAATATTTTATTAATTATGTTTTTATTATATGTTAGTCAATGAGAATGGAAGAACTAGAGAGTAACATGTGTGCTGTGACTTTCCTAAGGTAATACAAAACCTGGCTCTTTAAATCCCTGAATCTCTAACCTGGTTATGTGCTTGGACATTTTATATTGGCCCAGATCACAGGGCTTAAGTAAACTCTGTTCATGTGATATGTGGCCTGGCTTAGCACACATCTCCAAGCATAGATTTTCTGATATAATCATTTACTAAGTATTATCGTATTACTTTATTAGAAGATCAAACCATCTAATTTGTTTTCTGATATTTGTATCTTCAAATTCTCAATTTCATATGAGTGAGTGATTATCATTAAACAAAACCAAAACAAAAGAGGGAATTGTAGAATTTCTTGAAATCTTTTTCATGAATTTTCTAATTTGGTTTTATCCATATTGGGTTATAGCCCAATTGAAAGATTTGCTTCTAGAATTCCTATAAGGATTTTTTTCTAACACAAAAATTGCATTGGAATACAAATTTATTTCACCTGAATATTAAATAATCTGGAAAGAAAAAAAACCTGCAAAAATATATAATATAGTAGTACCTTTCTCCAGGATGGGCAAAGCAAGAATTGAGACAGCAGGTGTGGGGAACATCTAATGTCACAAGTCTAGGATGGATTTGACAAAGGAATCTCTATGGAGAAATATAATTTTAGTGGGAGCCTGGGTAGCTCAGTTGGTAGAGCATCAGGCTTTAACCTGTATAATTTTATTAACCAATGTCACCCCATTAAATTCAATAAAAAATTTAAAAAATAATTGAGAGCATACATTCTAAAGTAATTCTTGTTTATTCTGAGGATAGCTTAAAAACACAGTAAAATATCTAAGTGTTTATTTGTAATCACAGTGATCTCAAATGTTTGTATGATGCTCCAATGATATCTATATACATCTGCACATTAATAGTTAATACACACCTAGCCTTAAAGACTACATTTTTAAGTCAGAAATCACCCACACATAGGAACCCACCTTGAACTATTTTGCATAGGAAAGATAGTATCTGACCTGTGTGAGAAAAGTTATTATTTCCAGTTTTTAAATAAAATAATCTTATTGAATTCATTTCAAAAAAGGTAAAGAAACCTCCACCTCCAACCCCCAAACCTGGCCCCAGAATACTTCCCAAAGCTCAGATATTACCATTACTTTGTTGTTTTTTCTCTCTAGTCTTTTGCAATTACTATCTCTATGGAATTATATTCTTACCGCTTTGGGGGTTTATTTCCTAGAATACGGCCCTTCAACTATCGTAAATGAACCTGGGGAATTAGAATTTATTACATGGAGTTAGTTGTGTTGAAATACTAGCTGAGAGTTTTAGGAATCATAATTTCATCAATCCTGAAAATTTCTCAGGCTATTTTCTATTTAACTGAGATTGTGTCACTTTTCCTGAAAATAAAGTTCACAGAAAATATACAAGTTATCTAAAAATAAATTTGAAAACATAATATATTTGAAAATCATATTACAAGTTAGCAGCACTTTGTGTAGTTAAATTTTTAATTTGGGTCTTTATACTAAAAGAGATTGCTGAATACTTTTTCTTTAGATGCTTTAAACAATTAGAAGTTGTCCTCCAGAGACTAGACATGCAAAATATCTAGAAATTTGGAAATATTAGAAAGGCTAAAGCAGGAAGTACCATGTTTTACTATGAAAATACTGGGATCTTGTGTGCAATCAGACCCAGTAAAATACTTACGTATTAGTGAATTTTTACTTTAAATTCCTGAAAGCAATGTATTCCTGTACCTATTTAGTAAGTTAACTGATTCATTCAGAAAACATTTACAAAGAACTCTGCTCAATGCTGGTAATAAAAAGATTAAGAACAATCTCCCATCAGGGAGGAGGTGGATGCTTTGATAATTCATCTTTAAAAATCTATGTTTCTATTCCAATGAACAGCCTCCTTGGGTGTGCAGGGGTGTGAGTGAGCATCTTTATAGGTAAGACTCTATATTACAGAGGCCAAGGACACACACTTTTGAGTCCGACCTGGTGACAAGTCCAGCTCTGTCATGACTAGCTGTGTGACTTTGAGAGAACTGGATACCACCCTCCCTACCCCCCACCTCCAAGCTCAATTATTTCATCTGTAAAGTGCAGACTATGGTGGTATCCTTGGCACCTACCCCTAGATATACAAGCCATTTTCCATGGCTTTCTCATTTGTAGACCTTAAATATGTGATAATGTCAATGACAATGTGTATAAAATACTTCAAAATGTTTTAGTTAACGTTTCCCTCTCCCTAAAATATAGAAAGCAGAGAGGAGTGTTGCTCCCATCCTACCACTATAAAAGAAGACAAAATGATAGCTTTTCTTGCACCAATGAGGTTTGTAAAATTGGATGACAATTAACTAGCCTGACGTCTAAAGAAAGATTGGAGCTTCCAAGGAGCTTTGAGTTTCAACCACTGACCCACTGGAAGAAGAGCAGGAGAGGAGATGGGGCAGGTAAGGAGAATTCAGCAAAAAACTTTAACCCATTGCTAAAGTGTGGGCTGACCTGAGAAACCCAGGGGGCTGAAAACAGAGGGGTTCTACATCCACTCACAGGTGCTACTCCATCAATTAAAAGGCTCTTCTCCAAGAATCTTCACAAGGTTTCACAGAGATATTGGAAACAGAGAGGAAGACTGGAGAAAGCCTCCTTCACAATACAATCAGGGCCCTCACTATAGAAGGCAGAAACTCTGTACAGATCCTCTCCCTTATGGATAAAGAGCTTAAGGTTGTGAGAAAGACAATCCCTGTCACTCCAGGCTACAGGTAGAGACCCAATGTGACTGGGGGAAGGAGAAGGGAGTAATCAATTCACTCCTAAGGGAGAGTCAAGAAACTGTAGCAGGGCCAGGTCATTAGAAGTCTCCTACCTCTGAGGGATGATCAGAATACCAGAGAAAACCTCTTGCCAAGGACTAAGGGACTGATAGAGTGTAAAGACAACAGAGAATCCTATGACACTCACCAGTAAGCTAGCAAGCACAGAGGAATGACAGCAGTACACCTCTGGAGAAATTCAAGAGCATAATGAGAGACCCTTTCTGAGGTAGGCATAGAGGGAAAGCCTAACGCTGACTGAGAAACAGCGAGAAAACCCTCTGGCAAACCAGTCCCAACCTAAGAACAAGGTTGTGCTGGAGAAATCTGAAGTTAGAGGGGACACTGAAGGCAATCAAAGCAATGGCACAAGGTAAACCATCTCACCTTCTGACCAGATTGACTCCTACTCTCACTCTAACAGCCAAGGAGAAGGAAGCTCAGGCCTATTTCTAGGCAGAAATGTTAGTTACAAATCATACAAAGTACATTATCTGATCACAACAAAATTTAACTAGAAACTAATAACAAAAGTAAATATGAAAAATGCCTAAGTATTGCAAAATTACGCAACTCACTTCTACATAACTTGTGAGCTAAGAAGGAGCTTAAGGGAGTGTTTGAAGTATTTGACAGTGTGTGGAAATAAAAACACAACATCTCAAAATTACTGGGATACAGCTAACTTTGTACTTTCAGAAAAATCTATAGTATTAAATTCTAACTTTAGGAAAAAACCCCCACAAAAGTCTGAAATTAAAGTTTCCATGTTAATAAACTAAAAAAGAAGAAGAAATAAAAACAAAAGTAAACAGATGGAGGGAAATGATAAAGATACGGGCATAGAACAATGATTTTGTAAAATAAAAACAATAGGAGAAACCAAGATGGCAGCATGAGGTATATACCTAAATGCACAGCCTCCACACCTATATTATAGAAATACAACCATTCAGATAAACGGCCATCCTCCAGAACCAAGGGAGGGGAACCGTTACACCTAGAAAGCAAGAGGAGTGCTCTGAGACTTAACAGAAGCTCCAGGCACCCAAGGTACGAACTCAAAACGGAGGTGGTGGCGCGGCGCGCTCGCGGGTGAAAGGGAGCGGCAGCGGCGATCAGGTCCGCGGCTCAGAAGATTAAAAACTCCCGGGTCACACTGAATGCAACGCGGGCTGTAGGGCAACGGGGCGGTGAAAGACCAGTGGCGTTCTAGGAGTGCTATTCGCAGCTATCACTTACACGGAGATTCCGGGACTGAGAACCGTGCGCAGACCCCAGGGTTTGGAAAAGCTAAACCCGGTAGAAACTGCAGCATCCGCAGAGGGGATGCCAGTATGAGTCGCTCCACCCCTCGTGATCCTGAGACCCCGCTCCACCCCACCTACAACCCCGCCCAAGCTATTCGCCTGCCTACCTGCAGCACAACCTAAGGGTCTGCAGCTGAGACAGAACTCCAATAGATCCAAACTCCAAACAATGAGGAGAAAGGCCTGCAGGTCATTTCCCCCCAGTGATACCTCCCAGTGATAACTACAACAAGACTGTGCACCCAGCCTTCAAAGGCATACAACAAGAGTAGCCACCCCAGGTGACTGGGGAGGCTGAAACACTGGGCCTTATATAGGACACCTAGCACAGAAAGCCAAAATGCGGAGACTACGAGACAGGTCACAAAAGACAGAAATGGAGAAATGCAAACGACTGGATATAGAGTTCAAAACCACGGTTATTAGGTTTTTCAAGAATATTCTAGAGACTGCTGATAAATTTAGTGAGACCCTCGAGCATATGAAAAAGAACCAGCTAGAAATTAAGCATACACTGACTGAAATAAAGAATAATATACAGAGGTCCAACAGCAGACGAGAGGATCGCAAGAATCAAGTCAAAGATATGAAATATGAAGCAAAACCCACCCAGCCAAAAAAGCCCAAACAAACAAACAA